>VYXB01004635.1:240729-314051 GCA_013397135.1 Pachyramphus minor
GGGTGGGGAGTTTCACAATGGATGATTTAACTCTGTGAGTCATGGGATATTTTTGGAATCTTTGATGGTCTAAACATTGCAGCTGCCTGTTATGCCAGTCCAGTATGGCCCATGAGCAGAGATGACCCCTCAGGCTGGGTGTGAAGGTGTTAAAGCCTTGCCAGAAGGGAGTTATCACAGCTGAGTTATTGATGTGAAGACAAAGAAACACTCCTCTGCCTTCCAGTGTTTCTTTAACATCCAGCTTATAGCCTGAGATGTCAGGTGTGCCCTGGGCACCTGCTGCAAACAATCCATTTATTAACAGTCCATCAGAAATGGCACAGAGGGTGTAGAATACCCACATCTGTTATAACCACATAGTGATACACTGGTCCCAGCTCCTGTAACTAGGACATGCCTCCCTGTACTCATATAGGCACATACCGTCTTCATACTCTTTTCCTTGACCATGTCAAATAAAGAAAATTTCTCCTTGATGCTGCAAGATCTACATGACTACCATGGAAATCTGACCAGAACTATTATGGGATAGTCTGGAAAGCCAGTAGTAATACCAGGAACATGAAAAGACTGGTCTATTTCAGTAATATGTCTTGATTAAATGCATATATAAGATGATAAATTGTTTTGATGATAGCTATAGCTACAGCTTTATAGTTCTGGGTGACTCTGCTGATCTCCTGAGCCCTTTTCCTGGTATAAACTGCTCCTGTGTGCCAGTAAAGTCTGTATTTTTAAGATGAAATGTTTGATGATGGTGACTCCTCTCAAGATTGGTGCTTTCATGCAGTTTAATAGCTATGTTTTGAACAAACAGCTGCAGATAGGGAAAGAGACTGTTGGAGATATTTTGGAGAAAAAAGTTTTTTATTGAAAATGGCCATTAAAGTGCATTCTTCAGATCAAAAAATCAGAATCTCAAGAGCATAGATTAATCTCCTGTGCATTTTCTACTAGGCAAATAACACCATCTTGACTGCAGTGAACAGCAGTGTACTCTGGTGTGGAGCAAACCCTTGTTCGAACTAAAAATTTCAGGATTTGGCCCCAGAGGAGTTTTCCTTGACTGAGGACTTTGAAATCTGACTAACAAAAGCCCACCATTAGTCAATAAATTGTCATCTTTCATCAAATAATGTGTTTGACAAATCATTTATTCTGGTATTCAATCAACTTTTTTAGGCTGTTCATAAAATGTCATACTTGACATAGAAAATATTTGTCAACATCGTTGATAAATTTCTGCAACATTCACTCATGTCTGGCTTGCAAGTTTGCTTCACAAAGCTCCCTCCATTCGTTACAGTCCTGTCTTTCCTCTATATGCTCCCCACCCTGCCCTGATGCAGCAAGAGGAATAAATGTTTTCCTTGTCATCACTTCAGTGTTCACAAAGTTTTGGAAGAAGACAAAATAAACAGCAAGAGCAAAGATCAGAACTTTTTATCTTTCATTGCAGCACTTCCTTCTAAAAACACCACAATTTTAAAGAGAGGTTTATTTATGACTTCAAGAACCATTGGAGATGCTGGTGGAAATGGAGAATCAATTTAACTCCATTATAAATTTGTAGTAACATATATGTCACATCATTGTGATTGGATCACATATTTGGGATAGGTTTACTACAAGCAAAAAATGCAGGGAAATAAACATGTTTGATTTGCCTGTGAGGACGGAGCAGGCAAAGTATGGATTGGATGACATCAGCTGTTCAAAGGGACCCTGACAGAGTCTAAGGAAAGCAGTTCAATATTACAAAACAGAGCTCTGTTTCCTGAGGGCTGATTTTGCCAGAGAGTTCTGAAATGTCCCCCTGTAACTTCAGAAGGCTGGTTTTTGAGTTCTCTGTGTGTGTCCGTGTGTATGCAGGTGGTGATGGAGGGTGGTGAAAGTCTTTCCAATGGTGCTTTGTGAGTTCATTATTCCTTCAGGCTGTGCAAAAACCCCAGAAGTCCCTACTTAGAATTTCCCATCACAGAATCGACACATTTGTCATCACTGTGAAGTTTTGTCTTATAGACCACATGGAAAAGAGACCTTGACTTGTTCATTAAGACTCCTGAGTTTAGTGAGAGTAGAGACTGTCAGTGGTACTTTATCCAAAGTCTTTGTCCATAGGGTCACAGCTGACTCCTCAGACAGTCTGACACTAGCCATTTCTGTGGGAATCTGAGGTAAGCAGAAGTTAGTATATATCCAAACCAAAAAAGACACAGGGCTACTTGCTATGCAGTGTGGATGCAGTCAAACAAATCTACTTCGATTCAGTGAGTGGTCCTGTCGGCAGTATAGGCATACGCCCACTTTAACTTCTGAAGACTGTCTTTAAAATGTAATAAAGAAATCTGCTTTCTTCAAGTGCCTGCATCCTTAGAAAAGGATCATCATTAGAAAGAAGAAACATGATCTTGTACTGGTTTATATATTTAGCCCAGCTTCCTGAGGAAATTAGCTTATCAAATCATGTTGTCTGCTCTGTCTGTCACTTTCCCTTTAACTTCCTCCCAACAGCCCACACCTTTCATGCCCAGTAGGTGTGAAACCCATTCATCAGCTTAGGAAGTGTTGGTAGCAGAAGGACAAAAAAATTCAGCCTGGAGAGATGGCATGAAAGGGCTAGGTAGAAACCATAATGAATGTTCTGGAGAGAAACCCTGTTAAAATTCAGTCCATTATCTATTTTGAGAGGGGGCATCTAAGTGGCCAGTCAATGTAAGTGTACTGAGTATCTGATCAGTGCATCACAGCTCTGAGCCAGACAAGCTCCATAATGCCTTGTATGTGGCAGGAGAAATGAGGAGACCAGTACGTGAAAGATGATGTTTTGGGGAAATGGAAGGGACTGGAATTATGAAAAGAGAAAATTGGGGACACACAGACTTCAAGTTTCATTATGAAAAGAACAACATGTTTTTAAAGAAGCAAACAATTGTGTGCTGTGCATCATCCTGTTTATTGTTGCTGCTGCTGCATGCAGTCCTCTCACAAGACTGGCTACTTGCAGGATATATTCAGATTACAGGGATCAGATTCCACCATACCCTCTATTGTACAGGTCAAAACTGTGCTGCTTGTTTCCATTTCATGTTAAATATTTTGTATGTGAATGTATAAACTCTTTCTTTTTAACTAAGGGCATAAACAGTAATATGTTTTCCCAAGATTTCTTTTTTTGCCTGTGTAAAACTAATCACCCTCTAATTCAGTGTTACTGACTTTTTTCATAGGATCAAAGCTATACAGACTTGTGTAATAATATAATAGTGTGTCAATATTAACTCCAGCCTTGGCTTCAGATGCCTCACACCATTCAATGTCTAATGTGGTTTACAAATTCTGGTTGTCTAATTGGGTGCTCAGATGGAGAAACTTGTAAGGGTCTACAGAGTCTATCTGGTCAGTAGCTTTGCTCAACAGGATGTTGGGACAAACCTCGTTGCAGATTTTGACCATCAGGCAATATCAGAGATTTACTGTGGTAATGAATCTTCCTTCATAAATTGCTCAGAAAGTGATTTACCCATGGTAATATTCTTCTAAAACCAGCTTCGAAAACCCTAGGGAGTATGTCTGTAGTTGACTAACATTTTCTCATAGTCTTTTAGAGGGGTGCTGAAGACAAAATTTCTGTGACTACCGCTTCGGGTGTTAAGGGGACTATACTGAAGGTGGTTGGAACAACTACCGGCTGATCTGAGGATCTCAGACTGTGTCAGGAGAGAACTGGCAGAACACAGTGCCTATGAGCAGGAAGGTCTCTGAAGAGTGGTTCACCTCCAAAGCCTCATTTCAAATGTGTAAGCATTAGAAATTCCTGTCTAACCATGCGTGTAGGACACTGGCAACCTAAACTGTACAGAAGACATGAAGTAGCATGGTCTGGTCTGATGACTGCTGCAGAACAATTAACACACATGTAACTGGTGTGGTTAAGACTCTGTCTGCTGCATGTAATGACTGGCTTCTGGAGGCACATGTAGCTTCTTGTCCACACTGCACATTGGCAATGAAGATGGGAGATGGTTCTTCAAGCTGCCATTGATTTCTTGCAGCTTGAAGATTTTGCTAGTTAGATGAGGGACCTCTTCCTGCTAAGTCCCTTGGGGAATTTCTGAGCTCCGAGTCATGATCATTGCTGGTAAATGCACTGTAATTGGGGATGAGGGCAAATCTATCATGCAGTAGTGATTCTCAGTGGCCTTGGACAGTCTTGAGAAGGGGATAAAATGGTTAAGGACCAATAGTGACCAACTGTGGGCCCTGGGTTGAATTTTTTCAAAGGCATCTGATCTATAGCAGCTCCACTCTGAAAAGAGCTGGAATTCCTAGGCTAGTCACATACAACAACACCTGCATCCAGAGGATCACTGGGATCAGCAGAACATCAACTATCCAATTGTAAGGCAGGTACTGCTGAAAAAGGGCTGGAGCTTCATTAGCACTGAGTTGTACCAGCTGAAACATAGTGGCTTTTCTTCTTGCGTGGATTTGCTAGTTCTCTCTGCTCTCACAGTCTCGTTTAGAGGCTTTAATACACCCTGAACCTGTGCAATAAGTGGTATTAATTTTGTTTTGACTGAGGCCATCTAAAACCTAGGCATGTAGTCTGATATCCTGCAGTCAACAAAGAAACATCTAACTCATGTCCAGCATCTAGCTCACCCCGTGTGTCCTAGGCATCTGTCCTAGCAAGGTTATCTGTGTACTACTGTTACCTCTACTATGCCAAATCCATCTGAAATGAGAAAATAGTATCAATCCAGCTGAAACTAATGAATATAAAATAACCGAAAGTGTTGGTGACGCTCTGTGCTATGGCTTGTGCTAGTGTCTTTAAAATGGCTGTGATGAGACATGCTGATGAAACTTCTTTTCTCCATGGTTGATAGAAGTCTAGCCAAATACAGAATGATACTGTTATCATGCGTGGTGACTGAGGCAAATGCTGAATTCTTGGTCAGGAAAAGCATCCCACACAGGACCAAGGAAGAGACTTTATATATTGAGGACCATCTGGTGGATGCTGTATCAGTGTTTTGAACTACAGTTCAGTCTTATACCACATTTCTGAGAGCTAACATATGATTAGTAATTATTCAGGAGGGGAAATGTGAATACAGGCTGGCCTTACTTCACCAAACGCTTTCCTGACTATAATGAACTATCACTGAGATTTTTGTACATGTGTAGATGTCCTCAGAGACTTCTAAATAGATTTTGTCTTTTTGTTACAGCCTAATCAAGTGTGGAGACTGTGTGTGGAGTGAGTATGACTCCGGTTAGGGTGGCTCCCAGACCCAAAGTGTACGATGCTTTTGCTGAAAACCCTTGGTGTGAGGGTTAGACAGACAAGTAGAATAGGACTGGTGCAGGTGGGTGACTGTCAGCATGGAATAGTTAGCTTTTTGGCCAAGCATCCAGGGTTTAACTACAGGGCCAGAAAATGACATTAAGGCTTCCTCTCCAAACAACCGGAAAAAAAGGCTACATTTTCTAGTCTGTGACAAGTTGATCCATTGTTTCTTTCTCGTTAATGGGTAGTGGCAAAGTTCCACTCCCTAGATAGCTCTGTCATGATTTTTTTGTGATATCTCTCTTCCTTGTGTGAAATGAACTGGGATTAAAAGGCATCTTCAGGCACTCTGGAGTGCTTCCTTCTAAAGGTATGTTAATCTTGCAGAACAAGATTGTCTATTCTTTGGCTTTGTTTGTAATCTCTTACAGAGCCCAATCTTGGCCTGTCTTGTTCTAGATTGCTTTGGAGTCTACACTGAAACACCTGCGCAGAAGAGAATGGCAGATAGTTTCCAAATGTGTACTGCCAGAGTTCTGGTAGGGCCAACAGCTCCTGTTCAGATACCAAAAGACAGGACTTCAGTAAAAGCAAAGCTACCAAACACACAAAAGCAAAGCCATGAAATGGAGAGACTCAGGCATTCTTTATGCCAGGTGCTGAGTGCCAAAGGTCTAACTACTTAAAGCTGGCACAGCAGTACATGATCAGAAAAGATTCAACCACAATGAGGAACAAAAATTGAAATACAGCCAAAATGGAAGCTCTCAGATCATGTTTAGAGAAGGCTGGTGATATCCACATTACTCTGAAGATATAGAGCAGGAATGACAGGACTAGACCAAATGGAGAATTCCAGAGAAATTCTTGCATGGACCAGATGTTCATGATCCAACATACCTGTATGGAAGCAGCCTGTCAGAAAAAAAAAAAAGGGTACATTTTTTGCAAGATTATGAGTTTCAGCCAGAGCTGGACTGTGCATCATATTGCTACACCATTAAGTTGGAGAACTCAAGACAGATTTATGGTGTTGTCAAACCAGAGCCTTAGTTTTACTGTCTTTTTAACAGTACTTAAGGGCTTTACTGCATTTGGGCATTTTTACTGTGTTTAGACATGGTTTTAACAACTGAGTTAGCTATCATTAGACTGCCAATTGCTGTCAATGTGGAGAAATAGAAGTCTTTTTTCAGCACCCTAACTTAGTAGACAGGTTTATATTTTTGCCTTGCACAGTTCAAGAATTACTAGAGAAATTACCATTATGTTGAACACAGCTTCTCCCTGTATTTGTTGACATCTGGTTCATATGGTGTCAACAAACCTCATTTGTTAAGAATTTTACCTTACCAAGCTAAAAATTTCTAAAGGAGCAAACCTTTAGAGGTTTGTTCCAGCCTTGAATGACTCTCATGGAGATTGTGAGATGGGAGGAGGAGGCAAAGAGAAAAAAAAAGAAAATGCAGGCAGATCCAACCTGAAGTTAAAACTGTTGCTTCATGCTGAAAACAAAAAAATGACCAACTGTTCTAACCTTTCTTTTAAAACAGCTGAGCTTGTTTGAAAAGTAATAATGTGGCTTACTCGACTTTTAAAGAACAAGATCATTTCAATTTTAAAAGACCAAAACAAAATCTAAAATTTTGGGAGAGAGAAAACCTAGCTGCTCTTCCACAGCTTTCGTGTTCACACAGGAGTGATATACCCTGCAGGAGGCTGACTCAACTTTTTTATGATCCATCAATGATTTATTAGAAATCTTGAGGTTGTTTCCCAAGCAACAAACATATTTCATTAGGTGGCATGAGATGACATAATGGAGTATCTGTTGTGTGATTCTCCCTCTTTTCCCATTCTTTCTTCCCAAAATACAGTTATTATTATGCAGCATTGGGTAGAGAAATGAGTTCTTGAAGCCAAAAAGTCCAAGGGATATTATTTCGCATGATAGCATAATATTAGGCTTTGCTAAAATCAGGTGAGTACCAGGATACCTTACCTACTTTAAATAGGGCAGAAACATCCTAAATTTATCCTAAAAAAGAGTAGTGCGAGGTTACTATTTATTATTAGTCACAGCTGATTATTTCAGAGATAGCTCTGGCTTTATTCAGTGGTAAATCTGCTGTCACCAGCTATGCACTGTGGCTACTTTCCGTGCCAGTAGTCAGCTTTGGGCAGTGGATCAACTGAATACCTTAAATTCTCTGTTGAACCTTGGCATTATTATGGAAGAAGTCTGCAGCCAACTCATGGGTCCCTGGTATAGCTCCAGCTACTTAACAGATGGATCACTAGCAAGACTCTTCTCAATTTCTCTGTTAAATATTCATGGAGCCAGCATGTGCATAGGCCCAAGTGTGCCCCTGGAGGTGCCGGCAAGGGTCTCTGATCTGGGGAAGATGTCAAATTGGCTAGTGGAAGTCTGAGGGCAGAAATGTTTTCCACAAGGATCCATCCTTCAGTGCAGAACATGGAGTGACAGCCATATGTGCAACTGTGCTGGTGAATATGTCTGCAGTGCATGCTTATACAAGCTATTAATAGGCTGGTGACATACCGAATGCTAATGTGGGGAAACACAGAGCGAAAGACAATGAAGAAATGCCTTGGACTAAGTTGAAGCATCAACCAAAGGAAAGTCTTCCTGTTAACTTGCTGTGAAGCTGAAGGAAAAAAAAAATTAAGCTGCATTCCCCACTCCCCTTTAGAATTTGCCATTCTTATTTTCCAAATGTGTTACTGAAAAAATTGCTAAATGCAAGTTCACAGAGCCTTAAAGATTGCTTCATGTGTTTAGATCCCAGTCAGAGCTAAAATAATGTTTTGTTTGCTATGATTTAATACAATCAATTATTATCTAATATCAGCCAAATATGCTTCTGGAGTATCAGAGTCCATATATGAGTTGGGCTATGGTTTTGAGCAGTACTGCATATCAACATCTAGAATTATTTTTATTTTTTTAAATAAAACATGAAACATCTACAAACCCTTAAGAGTGCTCTTTTAAGTCTGCCTGTGGTAGAAAAGAGGTTGCAGTTTTCTTACTTTGATAAATTTCTGTTTCCACTGCTTTACCAGACAGAATTTTATCATTATGTCTCATTAAAAGTGTTCCCAGTGCTAGTCAAAAGTAAAATAAGCATTAAAATTAAGATGGGATACCTGGAAAAGCTGTTTTGCAGAGGCCTCTTCCCTTTTACTGGACAGTGTAAGACTTTTAATGCTTCTTAACTTAGGCTAGAAGACCTTCCTTCTTAGCTAGGAGTTCAGACAGCTGCCTAAGTTGTTTGCACCCAAAAGTGTTCAAAGCATGATTTCATACAGTTGCAGTATTAGCTACATTAACAGAAGAAAACCAATGTTACAGTACTGTCTGGTGTTTCCCAAATGATGTAACAGAGTATGTGTTTCCAGAAGGCTCATGCTGTGCAAAAACTGTGAGATATTTTAACTGTTACTGAGATATACTTAAGATACGTGTCACATCCTGAACTGCATAGGTGATGTAGTAAGCTACGCAGAGCAGCTATATACCGTTAAATTTTGTGTCCTACGTAGTCCAGTGGCCCCTGTAGCCCGGGAATATCTTCTCTTGGTGATAGAGGTATTTCTGAAAAGATACTATATAATTTGCAGGAAGAAGTAGCCTTTCAGTCAGCCCGATACTGACACAAAATAAGTATTTTATAAAGCACGAGTAAAGTATGACGGTTAAATTTCACCTTGAAAAAGGATGATAGAGAGTATCACCCAAAAGTGTCTGAATAATCTCAGGACATGAAATTGGACTTTTCTAAATGAACATGCTTGACAAAGTAAATGCTTATTTACTTTAAAACCAAGACTATTTCGGCTGTGTTTACAATCAGCTGGATGTGGGAAGGGGAATTGGGAAAGTACCTCAAAAGGAAAATTTTGTTCTTTTTCCTTCAGTAGAAGTTTGTTCTCTGTGCCTAATTGTTCATACTTCCATGAAATTCCTTGGTAGGGAGAAACAGTGAATAAAAATTGATTTCAAGTATAGCCAGACTACTAGCATTTATGTTTAACCTAAGTCTGGATCTATGGTTTCATAGTTCCTGAGCAGTTATGACGGATTTCACTTGCTGGAGTGTATAACTATTTGGTATATTTGACCCACTGTGTTCAAGATAAATTGCTTTTATTGCTGATCCTATGATCATGATCACTTCACTTAATTATTTATATTTCACCATGTCTGTTAGAAAAAAATGAGTAATAGCTCTTGCCTGCATGTTGATTCATTCAAGTATTGAATCATAAAAGCACGGATTACTGACTAATTACTGATTAACTGTATCAACACCTTCAGTCAGAATCTCCTCTCTAAGAGTACAAAGAACATATTAATCAAGAACATAGTATCATATGCTTTTGGGGAGTAATTTAGAAATTATTCTGTTCCTTATATATTAGCAATGGAAAACCTGTTTTTCAGAAATGCTGGTCACCTAATTTTAAACTTTTTAGAGTGCAATTTTGTTTAGCTCTGAAAATATCATGTCTCATTTATTTCACAAATGGAGTGAATAAGACAGGTCACTTCGTTGTGAAAATTAATCCAGTAAATGAAAATTTCTTTTTCTTTGTGAATATGTCTTTGCTTGCTGGGCCTTTAATAATCTATTTATTTTTCTTTAGAAAGATACTGCTAAAAATGACTTTAGCAGTGGTTATCAACAGCTTTCTACCAGTGTTGGAAAACTGCAGTTAAAGTTAAGAAGGAGACAATTGTCATGTTCTAGTAAAACATTAAAAAAACCTGGAACATGTAATTTACCTAATCCTGAAGTGTTTAATTTTTGGTCAGTGTTAAAATAAAAATCAAACATTCCAAAGTCAAAAGTAGATTGTAACTGAAGAGTTGTTTTCTTTTTGTAGATATTGAAAAAAAAGAGTTGAGATCTTCAGAAAAATGTCAACTTTTTTTTCCATGTAAAAATTGTATAAAACCTGATCTGTTGCTAGGAACAACTTTGACTTTTGATATTCTGTTTTCAATAGGAAGCAAGTTATGAAAAATCTCTCAATTTTTAGTTTCAGTAGTATTTTATTAGTATTTATTTCACAGTTGTTCTGTTTGTTAGAAAAGTGATAAGTGAATTTCACAAACACGTGAGTGTTAATTATACTAACTTAAAATAATCAACTGAAAGTTCTCATTTCCACTCTGATACCAAAATAACCTATCTTATGATATTTTGACACATCTCTTTAAAACTCTTTGCTAAATCGGAATGGTAAGAAATAAATGTGTGAATACTTTTAAATATCTGAGAAGGTTTGAACTACTTTATTATTATCATCAATGTTTATGGTTAGCTCTTCAGTACAGTGAAATTTGTTCAGTCACATTATGTCATATTCCCTGATTAGTGTCTTGTTGCTACCATGGTACTTTTTGGACTATTGACAGACAATCATACAACACATGCACACACACACAGAGCCATGTAAGACAAAAAGGATGGGGGGGAAATAATGCAATAGTAAGAAACCAATGTGCTTACACATTGCATCAAAATAGGTTGTTATCATCTGTTCTTCCTGATGGAAGTCACTTACATACATTAAAGAGAACCTTAGGGATAGAGGGGAATTGCGTGGCAAGTGCATGCTGAAATGTGTCCTGTTGGGTCCTGTTCCTCTCATCATCCAGGTGTGTGGCCAGGACCATACCATGTTACACTCTTAAGGCCACCAAACTCTGGTTTCATTCTCAAAGGAAACAGTGATACAGTGGGCAAGCAGAATACAGCATAATTAGGTCTCTTTCCAGCAGGAATCTTAGCTGGAGAACTCACTCAGGCTTGTGTATCTGCGAAGCATTCCCAGGTCCCTGACCTTTAAATGACAATGTTCATAAAAGAGCCATCCAGATCCTTAATGAAACTCTTAAATTACTTTTAAGGGACCCGCTTAAAATTTGAGCCAAGAAGCAACACATATGTTCAAGCACAAAAGGAGTGCTAAAAGATTTCTTTTCTGCATTCATTTATGCCTTGTGAAATTGTTTTCTGCACTACCGTGATATAGTTCCTTCCATTATTCTCTCAAAGGAATTATAGTCTCATATTTTTTCCCCTTTGGTGTGTTTGGCTTCCTGCTTTAATCTAATTCTCACAGCTCAGGGGAATCATCAGACCTGGCTGAGATTTGTATCTTTTCGGAGAGCTCATCAATAGTTTACATAATGCTGTGGCAGGGCCAGGGTTCACACAGCTGGAGAGGTACTCGGCAAGAGTCCAGAGTTAAGCAGAAAAAGCCTTATTGAAAATCTCAACTTTGTTTAAAGAGGTTTTTTCTTCTGAAGAAGCCAAAACAACACAAAAGCAGTGTGTGCAGGTTTGCTGGCAGCTGGTGTGCTGTGACTGATGATGCTTGTGTTAATTATGCTCTCACTATTACCATGTGATCCACCCATCTGCTTTTTGAAGCCAGCTGTTTTCCTTTATCTTCCTGTTGAACTACCAGTTATTCAGGGCAGTGACCATCTTTATGTGGTGAGCAAGGAGAGAAGCAAGTGAAGTGAAACTCTAATGTGGGGGCAGCAATGTCATGACTCAAATAATCAAAGTAAAAGGCTAGTAAAACACAGGTTTAGACACATTTTCTTTTCCAGTTTTATGTCTTCAAACATTAATTAGGACTGGACCAAGAATTATTGAGAAGACTAAATTGTTGAGTTCTACCCTTGCTGGAATTCAGAAAATGTCCTTAGCTATGGTCAGATGTCTAATAAAGCAAGTTTCAATAAAAAATGTTTTCCATGCAGTTAATACAAATGTGGTTTAACCAATTAACTTACCTCTCTCTAATTTGCGATTGATTTCTTAAATTGTGCAATATTTTTGCTGCCCTTTATTGGATAAGCCCCACCATTTAGCCCTTTTTGTTCATATGAAAACACTGGCATTCATGTGGAGAGCAGCCATTCTCCAGATAGTTATGCACATGCCTAAATAAATAAATAAATCATGAATAAATGTAAAATAATGGAAAAGGAACACGAACACAGTTAAAATGAACAACTGTTCAGAACTCAAAAAAGAGTTTGTGAATTGTTGCTTTGCAGTGTTTGCCCAATTATTAACCAAACAGCCCTATATATACGTATTTAAATACCTGAAACACACAGCATAAACAAAGCTGTTAGTATGATTCCAGAATTCTTGCTGTGGCTTTTAGCAAATATGATCTTGTTCTCTTCCTCAGAAGAACATCCTCTTCTTGCACCCTGCCATTAATAGTTCCATGTGTTATCTTCTTGATCTCACAAAAGATTTTTCTCTAACAAGCAAAAAATCCCAACCACCACCATCACCACCAATAATAATAATAATGAAAAATCAGCCAACAACGTTTTTCTAAGGTCTCACCCATGCACAAAGAAAAGACTATACAGTATTCAGAATTATCTTAAAGTTGCCTGTGGAAATTTTAGAAATATTATTCCGATTATCTTTAGCTTTCCTCATTTCACTGTGAATTACACTGTAGAGCCAATTTTTCCTTGAACATTCTTTGATTGAATGGGTTAAAACAGAGTAGTATTTGAAGAGGAATAAGGTTGCATATTGGAGACTGGGAATTTCTGCAGGATAGACTTGTGCACATTGCACAAACATTTAGTCCTTTTCTTTTTTTATATGTGCAAAGAACTAAATAAAACTAGTCTGAACATATAAGATGTGTTGATATAAAGGCATGTCAGAAACAGAAATTTACAGTTACCAAGATGTTTTGTAATGGCAAAGTATCAGAGAAACTTGAGGTTTTCCATGCTTTTCTTGAAATTTTACAGCAATAATCACAAATCTGACTCAAATGCTCAAATTCTTAGTTGTGTCAGTGCTTTTCAGCTTTTGCAAAGTAGTCTTGGCTAGCAAAGTAGTTTTTGTAATTGGAAAGATCTTGAGTGCAAACTTCAAATCAGAATTTTGGAAATACAAAAAATTTACGATAGAAGAAAGTATAAACAACAGAGTGTAAACTTTCAGAATTTTTGTAATTGCATGAAAAATATCTGTCAGTCTGATAATGATATAATCTGCCTGAGCTACAATTTATTTTTCAGTATAAGAAAAATCTTGTATCACTGACATACTGCAGTCCAGATTTAAAACTGAGAAGGAAAAAGCACGAATGAAATAATTCTCAAGGAAAAACTGGAGTCCCTTATTTGAAGATTTGGGTCGTATTTCTCTAACTTACTGTATTTGAGTGGGTATTGGAGGGATTTATGAAGAATGAGTGATCCCCCCTTTTAACAGTGTGTTACAAATAACTTCAGAAAGGCAGATGAGATAAGACAAAGATTATTCCTGTTATCCTAGTCCTAATGCATCTAGCAGGAGCTCTGGCACTTCCATGTAGCCCAGATTTTGATCTTATACTTTATTCTTAATTTTTCCTGGTCTTGATTTTTTCATAATCTGAACAAGTAGAACAGAGCTTTTTCTTGTGTTTTTATTGCTTATGTATTTTCTTTAAAGCTTTGACCTCTTGTTTGTGAGAAAAGTCACTGACATGTGAATTATTCTTGAAAAAATAAACCAATTCTTAGAAGAGATCCCATCGGCTACTGCTTCTCTTCAATTTTTCAGTCTCATATAAACATTATTCCATGTTAATTTTTCCTGGATGCAAACATTACTTTGAAAAGACTGGTGACTGGATTGCTCTGTGTGCATCTAACATCTTAGGAAAAATGGACCCTTTACAGGTATATCAAAGCAATTAACCTTCTTATCATGTGCTTGGGAGCATACAAGGTGAAGCAGCACTCTGGTGACATCATTGTCAGGTCACCCCACAAGAATAATGAAATCATATAGAGAGGTGTGCCCTGAGGCATACTCTGTTGCCATAATTAGGTTGAAGGCTCCCTTGGAAATGATGTCTTGTTGGAAGAGCATTTGCAGGAACTAATTGTGGTATGTTTTTGCATCAGTATTGGCGTACTGCATCATTTATGATCTGAAAATAGCTGTAATTGTGTGTGTGATTGAGTCATTTCCTGAATTTAGTATTCTAAGCAGAGTACATATTAAATGACTAACACACTCTTGACTTTGTCATCTTTTTTATCTCTGGCTGGATTCTTAAAAAGATCTCTTTGTGCTTTTGCATTTTTAAACCAAATTAGATTTGGTGTATTTTAGTGCTGCTGAGACTGACAGGTTCGCAATAATCATTGTTCCCAGACAGAGCGCGCACAGGTGCTGTGAGTTCTTCCTACCATCTTGCAACTCTGCCAGTGTGTTTCTGATCAGCACCACCTCTGCTGTGTCAGGGATGACAGATATATTTTGAACAGTAGGTGAAGTGAATTTTTGAAATGGAGAGATGGTCAAGAGGGGGTGAGGCTGAGGTCATCACTCCTGTTTCATTTGCAGCTCAAGCTGGAAACAAATGTACTCTCCTCAGGTACTTCCACTCTTGCTATAGCAGCCTGCATCTCAGGAGGCTCTGTTTCCTCTGAATTTTCGCCTGTGGTCTCCTACTTGTAAAAGCACTTTCTTTTTGTTGTGAGGCTGCACTCTTGTCTTTTTAACTGGCAGATCGTCCAGAGAGGATGAAATGACAATTGTTTGCAGTCTTGCGAAAGCAAAATAAACAACTGGCACTGGTTTTTAAAATAGTGCTAAAGATCTAAAATCCTGCTGTCACTCAGAGGGTGCAGCATATTAATTATGAATCGTCAATATTTTTGGTGCCATCATTATCACACACACACAAAAAAGCAACCTACAGTACTTGCATTCATATCAAACCCTTTTATTCAATTTATTTGGACTGCTTTTCTATCCTGTACCAGTTAATCGCCAGCCCTATTTCAACTCGGAATCTGAATGTTATTTACCATCTGTCTCCAAGGGATGCACTTGCCAAGTCCCTTAATTTGCTATAATTGGCAGGTTTTCAGTGTACATAATTTATATTGAAAAAAAAAATCTGCAATCCTGAAAAAAAGAAGATTAATTAAACCATTTCTTCTGGGCCCCTAGAAGTGTTCCAAAAGCATGGCTTCAAGGCCGAAAGGTCTACTCTGTGTATGTGCTGTCACAGCTGATCACATTAAAAATGTATGTTGGGTTGGTCCCTTGTGCCTCTGCGCTGGTCAGAAGGATGTCACTGGCACCTGGGTAACATCACACATAAACAGTGAATTAAACATCTTGCATTTGCATTTGTGCCTTTTGTTCACACACTAGAAAATCCTAGGCTGCAGTGTAATTTATGGATACCTCCATGTAGGCAATTCTGTAGCTGATATGATAGGAAATGCAATGGGGGGGGGGGGAAAAACCAACCCTCCAAGCAGATGTACAGAAAACTAAACAGAGCTGCTGAAAGACCACAAATGGACTGAAAGACATCGCACATGCGGTTTGTAAACATGATTTATGCCTTACTTTCTCCTAGCTTCTTGCTCCTGGAAGCACCTGGTTAATGAGCGTGTGATGCAGTGACGTAATGCCCTGTGTAGGCAGCTGTCAATCTGGGGGATGTCAGCAGTTCTCCTGACTTACCCATTTGAGGATGCAGCTGACTACAACGTCTCCTCTGCTGCAGTTCTCCCACTGTCCTTTCAAGACAGTGGCAGAGGAAAGGTTGCTGGAGAAAGGGATGCGGATGATTCATTCTATTTGCCCTGGAAAAAGGAAGGAACAGATTAATATGTATATTTCCTTGCAGCTTTTGCCAGATCTGTGATGATGTCCAAGAGATAAGTGAGACCTTCACCAGCCTCAAAAGTTGCTGATACGTGACCATACAACTGTCTCTTGTGACAATCACTGTGTATTTATTTATATAGGCCACCCAGGAAAAGCATGAATTAACTAAACTCTCTGAAAACAAAGCTGGATAAGTCTATTCCTTTCCCTGTTCCATTACAATTTGGCATGTACCATTACAAAGTCAAATAAGATATTTTTTTCTTGCGTTGCTCATTTTCCAGTGGCACAAAATGCCCCTTTTGCAAACTCAGGCACCCATGTTTGCTAAAGCTAACTCTCCTAGGGTAGAATGAAAATGTAAGTGATGTTGAGAGGAACTTTTAGCTCTCTATTGACTTTGTGAAATTTCAGTCTTCCGTCCTTCAGAGAAAACATATTTTGCAATGTCATGAGATGATTATTTCTTATAGGATTTCAAATGGAAATACTTAGGCTCTGTAACTGGGCACAACATGTATTGATAATGATGTTTTAGGAAGTCATTCTGGAGAAAGGAGTGATGAGTTCAGTGATTGTAGTGTATACTAGGTTAGCTAGTGTCAGTTCTTTGAAAGCCACTTTTCAGATTACAGAAAAGCACACTCTATGTTTCCTTCACCTCTAAAATTCTGGAAAATTCCCTTCTAGAGCAGAACTAGTTTCTGTGGAAATGAATCCTTTTTCAGTACAACAGAAAACTACTCGAATACAGCAGTAGATGTGATATAAATTCTTAGATCAGAGAATTAGATCAGAGGACACAGCAATACAGTAAAATGCAGAAAACCTGAACAAATATGCAACTTGAACTGCTTCCTTCAGAATGGGGAGAAGGAAACCTGCTGGGACTGGCAAAAAACCTGAGACAGGTATCACACTGTGGGACATCAGAGATCTTGGGAAAGTATTATGAACAGACAGATCATCAGTTCTCCAAACTTATGTTGAGGTCAACCTTGTAAGACTTCTGTAATGTCATGGAGTTTTATCCCATCTCTGAGTTGAAAGGCATCATTAAACACATTTTCCCTATTGTGTTAAGGTCTGGGAAACAATGTAGGGTGTGACTGCTGGTTTTCCCCTTCTGCTGTCAAAAGGGAACTAGTTACACAAGTGTTTTAGGATATTCTAAACTGTATTACTCTTCTGCAACTGAAACACACTAATTCAAAGCCAAACTCATTAATAATTGTCTTACATCAGGGATGTCATGCCTTTTCCAAAGAATATTTTATTGGGGGGCATATTGCCTGCCTGATTCCCATAGTAAAATGAAAAACTTTAACAGTGCCATCAAACACCTATACAAGATTCAGGCAACTGAATAGCTAAATAGGTAGAGCCTCTTTGTGGACCTTTTATGCCAGCAGTTAATGAATATTCTTACACGATTCACAATGAAGTATGGTCCAAAAAAAGAAGCTCAGCTCCAAAACATAGGCATGTGAAATCAAAATTGATCATCTAGTCTTTTATTTTTCTAGCTGTTCTCTGTAATCCTCTATATTATAGATCACATTTTAAGGCGAAGTACTAAAAATACTGATGCCATGATGGTCTGATTGTTTTTCCCTTTTCATACCCACTCCTTTCATGATTTAAGTTCTTGTAAATGCATTGCAAGCCCATTTGTTATTGCAAGTTCTCTCGCAAGGATATCGGAACAAGCCCCAGCTTTCCTGTCATTTTTGGTAAGATGCATAGAATTTGGTCTGCTCTAGGTAATTGCTCAGTGCGTCTGAATCATTGACTGCTCAGTGCATTTTGACAGCTATGAGAGAGGAAGAGGACCACAGTTATTTTGCCCAAACTGTTATAAGCATGAGTGAGACAGATGGTTATTTACATAAACCGTGCACCTTAGGAGAAACTGCCCCATGCATTATATGGCAGTTCTAGATTAAGTTTTCCTCTTGACTGATGACAAAGTCCATATCACAAATCTGTTATGAGACTGAGAGCACCTGAGGCTAGGGCATTTCACGGAATTTCATTCCAAGACACAGCACCTCTCTGTGTCTGTGTATCTATCTACTTGTCTATCTACCTACCTATCTAATCTCACCAATATATTGTTGTCACTTTTAAACAGCACATAACTTCTCATTAAAATAATTTTTATCTAGCCTTTCTTACAAACCTGGAAGTGTCTGATTTTGCATGTATCTAACAAACAATTTGGAGTTTTCTGGAATTATCAAGACGTCAATCTTAACAAATTATTTTTTAAAGCACAGAGATGAACTTTTATAACCACATCATGTTCCCCTGTTCTAGTACATATATATAAGTATCTTCTAAGTAGGGTAATTTGGGTTTTAGCTACATTCAGAGGACACAGATACAATGTAGCAAGCCAGCCTCAACTTTTAAAGGCAGGACTGACTTCAACTTTCCACTGCCTCTGTCTTGTCCTATGAAGAACAGGTGCCTTAAAGTGTAACGTGTTTGAGAAAGGCCTTTCACTGGTGTCTTCTTGTTTTGTTTTGTTTTTTTTTCTTGTTTGTTTGTTAATTTTTTAGTATTTCATCAAAATCAGCCACATTCTAGAAAAACACTTGGTTTTTCTGAACACATCTTTCATAAAAAATGCCTGGGAGAAAAAAACCCAAATCATTCAGAGACAACCAGTAATAGAAGGAAAAATATAGATTTTTTTTTACAGAGACTGTCTGTTAGAGGCTATGGATTTCAGCTAAAACCTATTTCCTTTCATACCTAGAGTGTATATCAAGCTGAACTAAAATGTCTTCAGTTTCTCAAATTAAAGTAAAAAGGGAGAAAGGAGAAGAGGACGGAGTAAGGTTAACAGCCATATTCCTACATTTCTTGCATAGAATGCTCATCATGCTATCTATGAGGACTTTCTTATGTATAAACTTTTTGTGGTACCCCGGTTGTCTCATCTGTACCAGCCGTCTGGAATAAGGTCTACTGAAAATCTGGCTTGCTGAGGTCTTTAAAACTGATCATTACTGAATTTCTCTAAGGGAAGTTGAGTCCTCTGGGAAATCCGGCCTTTGACGTAGGCATAGTGACATCTGTACACAGGTCAATCTATGCGTATGATTTCAGTGCTTGGTGTTTTCAGAGCAATGGTTCTCCTCTAACCCTGTACAATTTGTCCTTTGCACTACAGCACTTTTATTTTGTTATTTGATTCATGCAGCTCTCAGTGGCTATTCCAAAGAATGTCTGCAAGGTCATGGGAGTCTTTGCTGATTCAGGAAAGACACATTTCATTGCAAAAGCCTACTTTTATTTTGTTTTTGTTTTCCAGCATGTACGCGTGGAATGCTGTTGTGGTTGTTTGAATGTTTACAAGATATTTCCTTCAGTGATAGTTTCATTTCTGCCAAAAGAAAAGTTAAAAAAAAAATCCATTAATGAACTGACAGTGCTTTTAGTACTGCTTCAAAAGGAGAGGGGATTCTCATGTGCCAAACAAATGTTTGGAGCAATCTCAGACAGCAACATTTGTTCTGCAAGGGAATGAGCCACAATTGGACACTTTGGCTGCTGAACATCCAAAAGTACTCAGATGATGTAGTATTCAGAAAGCCAGCCTGTTTCCTAGATAAGTAGCCTTTCTGCTAATGTGGCAAAAGGCTGTGCTCTACCTAATACAAACACAGGGAAAATCTCCCAGCTCAAGGTTTAGGACACTTAGTTACAGTGCTTTTGGCAGAAGTGTGAAATTGGGAGTATTACATGTCTTGGCTCATCAAGAAGGGGGATGCTCTTGACAGCATAGAGGCACATACTTGATGTTTGTCAAATTTTCTGACACATTTTTATCCATTTTGAGACAGTGACAAAAATGTTGCAAGCATTTCTGTAAAATGTTAGTCTCATTTTTGGAATCTCATACGAAAATGACAGCAAAAATTGAAAAGTGGGATTTCTTGCTTTCACAGGCACTATGCTGTCTGAAATCATCCCCAAAAGAATGACTATGAGCCAGGAAATAACAAATACACTTCAATAGAAAGCTTCTAAAACATTTATCCTCTTTTATTCTTAACTGTTGCTCTCTTTCTCAAGAAAGTTTCATCAAACATGGAATTCTGCATCGTATTTTGAAGATTATTCAAGGGCACAGTTGTTTTTTCTGGCTTTCAAAAGCTTGGGCTAGGAGTCAGGCAATGTAGTTCCTGTGTTAAGACTTGAACACCAGAAGTTGCTGGCTACAATGGTTTTGTTGATGCAATCTGAGTGAAGTCTTACCTTTTAGATAATTTGCCTTTCTGTTGCAAGAAGTCTTAGCAATGGGAACCATGAAACTTGGAATTAGCTTCATGTGCCCGACAAGTACGGGTAGCTGATTACACATGGAGCATGATCAGGAGGGAAGTGCTGTAAAACGGTTCTGTGCACTCAGGACAGGTTTNTCATGATCAGGAGGGAATTATTCTACAGACTCCTCATACAGTTCCATGTGGGAGAAGTGCTGTAAAACTGTTCTGTGCACTCAGGACAGGTTTGCCATTCCATAAGGACAAAAAATGTGGATATTCTTACTGATATTAAGGCAAATTGTTTTCAATTTACTCCACAGATCATCCTTTGAACCTATATCTCATCTAGTTTTAATTGATGTAGCTCTGAATTTAATTAAACTTTGGAAGCTCTCGCTGCCTGAGAATATGTCCTGTAGATTGCTTTTGGAATAAGCATATAAGGTTGATCTATCCACAATTGCAATTTATGCTTTAACTGAGGGTAAATGATGGCTATTTGGTGATTAATATCCTGTTCTCATGCCAAGTCAACTTAAGATGTGCTAACTTAATTTATCAATAACTAGCAGTTACTATGTAACTGCAATTATAAGAAAAAACACAGCATTTTGACCTTTGAGCAATCATGTGGGCAGGCCATCCCTTAAAGTTTGTCTCTAATTTTCTATAAAGCTAGCACTTCCTTTTCTGCAAAAGGAGAATTACAGGGAAGTGGAGGCTGAAGTTTTGAAGGTGGTTTAAAAAAAGAGAATTACAGGGAAGTGGAGGCTGAAGTTTTGAAGGTGCTTTATGAAGCTGAAGCTGAGGAGGGACACTTTCAGAAGGATCAAAGACAGTAGCAAGACAATTCTTGTTAGACAAAAAAATCAATTTATAATTATGAAATTATCGCAGTGCAAGAGGGTATGTGTGTGTGTGTGTGTCTAAGGGGTAGTGGTGTGTGAATTATCAAGGGCGGTGCAGATGGGCTAATCATAAATATAGGAAGTTTTAAGTCCCAGGGACCCTTTTGGGAAAATGCTGTACGTGCAGTCAGTGTCCTCACCAACTCTGTTTCTTTTGGAAAAGACCAGGAGTTGGGCTGCTTTAAACCTTCTGTGGAGTCCCTCTCTGAGTACTGGTTGCAATGGCATGATTCACTGCTGCACTGAAACAAGCTTCAACAGCTCTTTCTAGGGCATGGGGTGGGCTCCTTATTGTGCAGAACTGCATTTGGAGAGTCATTAAGATGAAAATTAATGTCTGCTGAGATGTGCTATGTTTTGGGGACAAAAATATTCTGTACATGTGTTCTCTTTTCAAATAACAGGAGAGCTCCTCCAAGAATACAAAAACTTCCTGCTTCAGCTCAGAAAGGCAATAAAGAAGTGAGATTGCCTGCAGTTGGGTCCATGCCTGTCTATTTCCAAAGGCAAGGAAATTATAATTTTTTCAAATTCCCTCAGGCAGCAGTAACCAAGCCAACTTGGCTCTAGCCAGCTCTTGTTTGTAAAATGTAATTCTGTGGTAATGAGCTGGTGACAACTTGAAGAAAAGAGTCTAAACATCCTGAAAACAATTCCAAACATGACTAAATATGAGAAGGAAACTTCTAATAATTGCTTCATGGGAATAAGGAGTGCTACATACAAATGCAAACATAATTTATTTTCTAGATAAGAATATATGTATTAGGATTCTCTTCCTCTCTGTCCTTTTCTGCATATATATGTAGGTAAGTATGTAGCTCTGTACCTGTTATCTGTCTCTCCAAATGACCTATATTTCTTGCAGGAGCTAGCAGTTTTCTCATTGTTGGAAAAAGCAGAAATTGAAGTCTTGGCCAACACCTGATGTGACCACAGAAGATTAAAACTGTATGTGTGATGATATATCTGCCTGGAGATTTTTATGCTATTTTTATGATTGTTTTGATTTCACAATTTATGAGACTTGCACTAGGCAACAATGCAGAAAAAAAATTTCAAATAATATAGAAGAATGCTGCACTATTTATTTTAACAAATAATGAAATTATCAATATATTGCATGCTAGGTGGAACCAAGCCATTGTTTTCTCTCCAACGGAATCAACAGTATTTCAAAGCAATTTAATACACTCTTTCTGATGCTTTCCCCTTACTCATTTTTGTCTCACCCACTTAAGCCAGTGTAAACTGCTTGTGTTCCTGATGTTAAAATAAAATATCTAAGAGGAGGGGAGTTTTATGTCAGTTTAAAACACTATGAAGAGATGCAGCAATAATGCAGAGGACATCATAGCATAGAGATGTAATTTCTTAGGATGTGAACACTGGTTTTTGGACCTCAGGATAACAG
Source organism: Pachyramphus minor (assembly GCA_013397135.1). Classification (NCBI taxonomy): domain Eukaryota; kingdom Metazoa; phylum Chordata; class Aves; order Passeriformes; family Tyrannidae; genus Pachyramphus; species Pachyramphus minor. The sequence continues at coordinate 263,343 of VYXB01004635.1, forward strand.
CATCCTCCATGAAGCCTTGTTCTATGTCCCAAACCACTGTGCCACTTGGAGTGACTGTAATTTCCATAAAAACCATGTTTGGGGATTTTTTGTCATTGTTGATTTTTTTTAACCTTCTGAGCAGTGAAAAAAGGTTTATAGAAAACTAGGGGTTGGTTAGTATCAAAAAATCTCAAACCAATGCTAGACTTCTGAAACAGTTTTTCAGGAGTCAGTGTTGTCTGTGTGTGAGTGAAACTGTGCTTGCATTAGCTGTCTTCAGCAGGTTCAAAGCAGGTCAGGCTGTAAGGCAGCTTGCTAGAGCAGGAATCTTAAATGTTACCTGTTAGTGGCTAAGCAGGGCACTAACACTCAAATCCTCACATTCCACCGCTAATCACAAACAAGTGTTCTTGTAGTGGAAACCTGAGTACTCATCTGAGGCACCCAAATAGCATGTTATTAATGATCACATTTTAAGGAAGTTCTTGTATAAAAGAATTACTAAGAAAGCATATGACAACTCATTAAACAGAAATTCAGGCTTCCTTCAGCTTTCTACAGCTTGTCCAGTGCCTGTGTTAAATACTTAGTTCTTCTAGAGTAATGGGGCGGGGGGGGGCAGGAAGGGCAGGAAGGGGCATATTTCAGACTACACTGGCAACCTATTCCTTTTACTATAAACCACTTTTTTCCTCTATGAGAATTATGCTAGGTGACTCTGATAACCATTTAGTAAGACTGAGCTGGATTTCTAGCATGGTAATTGTTCTTGTGGTGGTTTGCAGCAAGAGGTAATACAATGTGGTGGCTGGCTGTTCACTGTCTTCTCACTAAATATAGCCTTGAAACCTTTTTGTGGAGTCTGAGAGAGCAGAAATATAGCTGGATGTTCTCAAACTTCGAAAAACAAAAGCAGCAAGTAAACTCTAGGAAAAATGAAGGCTCAAATGTAAGAACCTTTGTAGCAGAAACTGGGTTGGCCTTTATGGCCACTGCAATATTACAGGAATAACAATTTCAAGCATTTAATGATGTGGCATCCCAGTCCTATCATCTTTTCCATGGTAGGCAACAGTAAACTCATTAAGAACCTCTCCTTGACATTCTGAAATTACCATTTAACACCAGGAGTGATATTATGTCTTACAGCCCTGTGTTACAAATCTATTCAAACTCCAAATACCTATGCCCACTGTATTTGCAAGCACATGGATTAAGGGGAACTATAGCATGATGCACAAATGTGTTCTGCTTTGTTTTGTTGCAGCAAGGGAGCCCACTTTTTGCAAGGTTGGTGTAAGAAATTTTCGCTGTGGTTGTCTGACTGGAGAGATGAAGTATCAACACAGTGCTGATGAATACCTGTGCTCAGCATAGCTGCCCTCTAAAATCTGCTGATTTGGTTTATAGTTTAAAATCCAGTATAGCATAGGGTGTTTTTCCTCACATTGCTTACTCCTATCCAGGAGATGCAGAACCTTTTACACTAGCTGGTTAAGTAAGCCTCACAGATTCAGTGTTAATACACATCATGCTGCAAGTTTGGAGGGAACTGCTTGGGGACAGCTAGTGGAGTCAGCAGCAGGGCTGAAAGCACTCAAGGAGCCCTCTGAGGTAATTGCTTTTATCTATTTGGCTACCACACTGCAGTAAGTGCTTGCTTAAGTGCTCAGATGCTGTTGAACCCTGAACTTTCAAAGACAGCATGACAGCAGATAAATGCTGAAGAGTCCAAGTGCAGACATCCATTCTTCAGCAGAGGGGAATTAGCAGCTAAAGGGTTAAAGGCATCTGCTGGAAGACCAGCAGCAGTTGAATGCTCACTGCTTCAGCCCTGGGGCCTTTCTCAGAGGGATTTCAGGAAAACAAGGCCAGGAGTCTTTGAGAGAAGCCAAAAGGTACAAACACAGAGGTTTCTTTTGCCAGAGTGGCAAAAACAACTGTGTACTATTCACATTGTTTGGGGAACTTTTATTTAGTCGATTCCACCCTCTAGATTATGCTGCTGTGTTTTCAGGGCTAACAACTGGAGAGCCAGTGGTGGCCACTGTGTCTGGGTAGTGCCCTAATGCTGCCAGACATGAGAAAGAATCCTGCAAGCCCCTGTGGACAGTACCAGCTTTTACTACTTGCAGAGATATTTCCTTTACGGAGAAAAACATTTTTTACTCTCTCTTTCATTCTTTGAAATAAGATTTACTCAAAGCCCCTCCAAGAGGGTCTGTGTTGAGAAGCCACTGGGCAAATCTAAGCCCTTGATTTTGGGAAAGAGTAGGCTCATGGTGTTAATGGCACCACTTGCTGTGCATTAAATTAATCACATATGTATGTCTTTCACAGAGCCAAGACTATGATGAACTGTCAGACAGTATAAAGCAGAAAAAGGGCTGATTTTACAGTTGCTGTGGATGCCTGATATCAGCTTCTCTGGAAACATTCTAGGATATTTTTGGTTCAAGATTAAGAAGTCACCAGATAAATTATTAACCAACTGAATCCTACTTATTTTATGTATATGAGCAAACTGCACTATTGAAACAATATTCTGCACTCAGGGCTGTCAGTGGATATTCACACATTGTTCTTAATGTGTTGCTTCTTTCCTAAAGCAATATCAGTTTAGATGTTTTAAACATGAACCTCATTTTACATCTTCATTTGCAGCCTTTTTTCCCCAATATTGACAAGATGTGAATTTTCTTTCTACAGTGAAGCTACAGCCTGGATTCTTACTCTTTACCTATGGTATTGTACAAAGCGTGCCATTATACTGGTCTAAAAATATCAATAAAGGTGGTGTTAAAAAACGGTCTTAATGGGGTTTGAGCCTATGCAGACTGCCTGCAACTGACTAAATGCTGCTGTGGAGTTGTCTCATGCAACATTTTTGGGAGTCTGACTCAGATTACCTAAAGAGTTGTTAATTTTAAAATTGTTTGGTTTAAAAAGAGGGAAATGCAAACACAGAGGAGACAATGCCTTAAAGAAGACAAGAATGCCAGGTTATTCTTATTTAAGAAAAACTTCTGTATCCTCATCTTCACCTCCAGCTGGATCTCTGTGCAGAAAATTGCCAGGCAGTTTAAAGACTGTTGAAATCTTTGCTAAGACTGCCCCCCACCCCAGCTCCTGAATGTCTTTTGATAGTTCTCTGCAGCTTCCTAAATATGGCTGTGAAAAAAACACAATGAAGCAAAAGAATTCTCCTGAATGCTCCTGAATGACCTACTGTGCTGCACAAGGGAAGGACGGCCTGATTTTATCATGCAAGGCTTTCCTTGCTCTTATCTTAGAACATGTAGTGTCTCTTTTTTCCACCTACATATTGTTATGGTGATCCCTGGCTTCCTCCCCCACTCCTCCACCCTTCCCTCCCCCTCCCCAGTGTCAGTAAAGCCAAAGGGAGAAGGAACCTTTAAGAAGTGGTGTAATTATTAACGAATTTTGATCTCGGGGAGGAGAGCAACCAAAGTATTTCCTGTTTCCTATAATTAAGGACTCAAGACTCATTTCTGACACACACACACACGAATGCATTGTTTATTTTTAATGTACTCTCCATGGAATATAATCTGCTGCTTTATTTCTATATCTTAGGCCAAATTCATAATTGGTGTAAACAGCTGCTGCTCAGCTGACAATTCGTGAAATGGGGGCAGAGGAAAAATGAGGTTATAAGGTTTCATCTGCTTACATCAGGAATGCATTTGTCCTATTTGTTCTTCCCTTTAACCTTCTAGTGATCTTGGGAAGAAGACCAGTGGAAGCAGGGGAGTTGCTGAACTATTACAAAGCAGAACAATTTGGCCTTGCAAACGCAAAAGAACTGGGCAATCTACATATCCATGGGGCAGGCCATGGACATTTGGCTACAGATACTAAAGATGAACAATCCCATGCATCCTGCTGGTAAAATTTCCACACAGTCTGTAGGAGCTGGAGCCTGCATAAGGAATCTAAATCTGTAAATATTGGGGTGATAAAATGAGATGCTGTAACTTGGAATGACCTAAATAATTGCATTGGAAGATTCCCATGCAAGTTGCTGAACATACCATTGGAACTCAATAAATAACAAACAGCCATATGTGTGCTATTTTTAGTATATTTTACGTGCTGCCTCTGTTTTCCTGTGTGTCTCCATACCACATTCTCCCTAGAACAGAACACAGGATTGACTGAACCACTGGTTTGAACTGTTGCTTGTTTTTGATTCACACTTGAATGCATTGCTATTGAGAGCTGTCACATCATTGCACAGAGAATGCCTACGCCTTCTGCCACAGTTAGACTGCCATTAATGCAGGCTTGGTACTGGAAAGAATAAATTGATACAGTTTTGGAACTGGGTGCTGATGACTAGCAGTTAGAGGATGACATGAGTGTGACTATAATCTCTTCTTCTACCAGCTTGTTTATGTTTGGTATGCCCACTTTCCATTTTCTGGGCACTGAGGTAATGACAAATAGTAACAAATAGCAGTAAATATTTTTCCCATCACCCTTTCTCAAACAAGAGGCCTGAGAAGTGATAATGCACTTTTGCATTTGAGCCCTGATATATTGTTTTATATTTCATTTTATTTGACATCAAAGTGTTTGTTTGCCCACTATGTTGCCTGTAAAGGAACACATTTCTGAGGTTTACTCCTGAGAGGAGTCAAATTTGCTCAGCAGCACAATTCTATTTGCAGTGTATAAATATTATTCCACTTTAGCAGCTCTTTCACAATATTACTTGTGACTTTGACTGTCACCTGCCCATATTTGACTGATTTCTCCTTACATTACATATACTCATTTTTTGCAGCTGAAGTAGTGTGTTTTTCTTTACCCCCAAAGTACTGAAGTAACTCATCAGCAAAGCTTAGGCTGTCTTGCCCCATTTAACCTCACAGCAGAGCAGTATCAATTTCATAACAAACAGCCAAAGTGGAGCTCAGTAACTGTGACTCAGCAGTGCTAAACCTCATCTCTTTAGTTGCAGCATAGATGAAGGAAATGAATGAACTTGTGCCAGCTTGAGACTCTTAAATTAATAAAATAATTACAGTGTGATCAGAAAACTTTGGCTACATAGATGAAATTTCTCCTCTAGATTTGAGGAGATCTAGTTTTGGGTTTCTCTTTGGATTTGATAAGCGATGGGACAGCCAAGGACAAAACTTGCTGCTACTCTGGACATAGACATTGTGATGGAGATATTCAGGGATGCCTCCAGCACCTGCATAACTGTAGCAGGCACAACCCTCAGCACTACTTGAAATGGTAAAACTTTCAAGGGTCCGATGTCAAAGAGATTTACTATCCAGCCATACCCTCAAATGAAAGGACTTGGCCATGTGGACTGTTCTGAAAGTGAGGAGAAAGGACTGCATTGACTCAACCTTCTCCTGATTGAATGCTGAAAGATAAACTTTGCAGAGCTTGTCTTAGCCTATTGTAAAAGTTGACTTTAATGAGTTTTGATGTGTGGACTCTTTGGCAAAACAAGAATATACACAACTAGCTTGTCCTTCATAGATTCTCTTCGTAGGCCATTTAGTCTGTGGCTTTCAGTGATCACAGATTGGAAACTACTGTTTTGGAAAATATATACCTGATTCCTTCCTTGTATCTCTCTACATTCTGAGGAGTCTGAATGTCATGAAGTACCTTGTAAAACATTTAGGGATGCTGTGAGGACCTATATTGTGAAAACTGTCACTATTCTTCATATTTTGGGATTACTTCTGTTATTAATAGAAATTCTGACCATTTGAAAACTGATTTAGAAGAGTCAGAAATCCAAATCACCAGAGGTCTCTTATTTCCGCTATTGATTTCCTCTCAGAGGGTCATTCCAAAACACATTAATTACAGACACTATACAGAAATTCATGGTAACACACCAATCACTGGGCTGTTGGAATTGTGGAACTCAACTGAAACTGAAAAATATCATTCAATAAAATTACTGATAATTTTATTTATTCATTTAAGCTGCAGTCTGCTTTGATTCTGCAAATAGAACTGCTGAAAAGCTGGTCCTACATTCAGGCTGTTTCATGCTTGATCTGCTTGAAATTTTGTGTGCTCTTGTTTCATGCAAAATTGCTTTATTACTGTTACTTCCCCACAAAAAAAAAAAAAAGCTTGTGATGAAATAGGAACAGAATGGAATCTTGGATTAAAATGGGTAATAGTGAGATTCATAGTGCATTTAACTTTAAAAAATTTTTTTGAAGGCGTGTGTGTTTTCCCACATATGTGTCCTTCTTCAAGGTGCCAGCAGTTATGTCTCCTCCTCTTTTGTGTGTTGATGTAAAAAAAAAAAACATTTAGAAAGAGTCCAAGAAGATGACCTCATTATACTGGGTCTAGTAAGTCCTAGGTAAAGTCCAGCATTTCCTTGGCTGTCCAGGGATGCTGTAGTTCTTGCCGCTGATAGGAAGGAGCCTGTCAGAGTGATCTATTGTGTCCCTGCAACCTCATGTATTTCACCTGTAGTTGCCCTGTCCCCACGCTGGTCCCATGCTGTGGGACCTGCAGAGCCACCCTGGGGACTGTGGAGTAATGAGAGGCCCCAGAAGCCAAAGGGACGAACCAGCCTGGCACATGGCGACTGACATGGGGAGGCCCCAGGGGCCTCACTGCAGAACCACCTCAAGGCTGCTTAGTAGGCAAAAAAGTTACTCTACCCCAGGGGTGGTGTGCTGGGACATGCCCTGGCATGGTCTGTCATGAGAGAAGTAAGGACACACCCAGTGCACAAGCAGTGGCAGGGTAATGTTTGGTCAAGCTTTGTGGGGAACTGGGAAGGAAGGAGCAGCAGAAATCTTCTTTCTTTAGCAGCAGCAGTAGCAGTCAGGCTAATTTTTGTAGGGAAAAAAAAAAGCTAGTCAGTGGTGCCTTGGCCTTTGTATCTTCACCTGCAGCTGCCTCCTTTGTATGTAGCTATATGTGCACACACACCCCTGCCCCCACACACACTCTCACAGTTAGGTGAGATACAATACAGCCAGGTATTGCTGGCCGAGTCCTGCACAATCCATCACTGAACAGACAGGATCAAGAGACAGATATTTTAATCCTATGTTACCTACTCCTTGGTTTCCTCTTTACCGACCTTCTCAAAGTGCATGTAGCTTGTGCTCTGGTCTCTACAGGGAATTTTCATGAGCTTTACATATATAAAGATAATTTGGGCATCCTACTCTAAGCACAGTTCTCTTTGATATACATACTCATGCAAACCTGTTTCACCCATTCTAGGGATATTTGAGCAAGGAAACAGAACTGTGTTCCCTGAGGGAAATGATACAGCTGCTCTCTGCTAAGGTTAGAGCTTAAAGAAACAGTGTTCTCTATTGTTAATTCTCTCTATTTACCAGGTATTTTCTCCTTTTCTTAGTGTTGAAAGAATAATGCTTAAAATGTGGTACAGACATAAAATAACCATGGAAACTATATATAGATATTTTACCTAAATATTTTTTTTTAGCAAGTTGTAAAACAAGATTAAAAAAATGGCTTCATTTGATCGGAAATAGTTTTCCACTGTGCAGAATAATGAATTGTGACTTCCAAAATGAAATGGAGCCCTGGAGCTGCTTCTTCTTTGAACTTGAAACTTCCAAAAAAGTTTGAATCAAGGTCTACAGGAAACTTTCTTCCCCCTTCCTTGCAGCTGAACTTCTTAGAATCGCATACACACTTTTCTATTTTTACTTTCTGACCCGGGCCCATTTCCAAATGTGAAGCTGAGGAATTCCTGCACTCCTACATATGTAAGTCCCAGACTGAACTCAAAGGGCTGGCCAGTTTACCCCCCTTTTTCTCCCAGACGGCCTACTTTCATCACAGTGCACAGTTGAAATTGGAGACCACTTGGGTTTCCTTACTTTGAAAGAGCTGAGAAGGAATCTTTACAACTCCTAATGAAAGGCTGCAGAGAGGAGTTGAAATTAAGTCAGTAGAGTTCATGATTTGTCTTGGACCAGAGCCTAATTCAGTTTATAATGCAATGTCTATGCTGGAGTCACAGCATCAGGTAGGTTTAGGCTGCCCTCTCTGTGCTCTCCCAGAGCCATCCAGTGCTTTCCTGTATTTTCACCACTCGATAATCCAGTGCAGTGGTAAGCTCCCTTCCTTTTCTGTTGAGGAAGAAAGATGTTGTCAATGCCTTTTGCCTTGAAAGGGATGACAAGCTTGATCTACAAGCTGGGCTGGCGTGGGGGAGGCATGAGAGCAGAGCTCCCTTCCCCCAGCTGCTGTTTGTCTGACGCAGAGCTTGTACTTCTGTTGTTATCAGCTGCTTTGGTAAGATCACAGTGTGCTGGGATTGCTCAGAAGGTTAAAATATGTTGACTGAATTTCCTTCAGCTACCAACGCAAAAGGCTAGCTAATAGCATCACTGGCTGTCAAAAGCAGCCATTCCCTGCATTTCTCATAGTAATGATACACACTGGAGTTTTTCATGGCTTATATACATCATGATACCTGTGCTGTGTATGTCATGTCAAGGATAGGGACAATAGGCATTCCAGCCAAGAAATTCATCAAGGCTTGCAAACAAACACATGAAATTGCCTCTTTCTGTGAATTACTTGGTTTGTATTGATTTGTGATGATGTATAGAGAGAGATGAGGACTTTTAATTTTGGACCTTTTTCTCCTGGTCTTTCTCCCATGAATCTCTGCTTCTGTAACAGATACCCTGCTGTTTGCTTCAGTGACCTCCTGACTGTCTTCAAATCCCATTTCAATAGCAATCTTTTCTCCCTGGCCTCTGACTCCTATGAGTCTGTGTAATAAAACAATCAAATGGTAGTCCCTAATCCTGCCAGTTTCCCATGCTAAGTTCTTCTCTCTAAACTCCTCTTTACTTGTGTCTCAGCATCCGGTATCTGTGGATATCTAAAAATAGGCCTTACACAGCCATCAATCCCTCTCCCTGAAAAGTTCAGCTGTGGGGCATTCATATACAGTGTACGAGACCTCAGTTGAGAACCTTTTGCCAAAGGTGATTTGAAATGATATCTCATCTGCCAGGCAAGTGCCTTGACATGCATGCTAGTCTGGGACATGTTCTGTTGACATTGTTGTACAATTTCTGGGAGACATTTGTTGAGCTGAGGCTACATCCAGAAGTATCAGTGTTTAGGTAAGAAAGCTCTAAGATAGAATTATAAGACCAAGTCCTTAAGCCACCTTAATTATTACTTAAAGCCCCTACTATAAATCCATATTTATATTTAAGGAAAATATAAATTGAAGAATCATCTTTCTTGCATTTTCTCTACCCTAGGGCACCTCACAGAACAGTCAGTGAATAAGTTGTTTCCTTGGGAAATGAAATACATGCCTTAAAATCCCCTTGTGCTAAAGAGGGATTTTAACCTGAGTTTTGTTCAGTCTCCATAAAATCTTTAGTAGCAAATCTACTGCGAAAAAAATAGTCTCTGCTTCCTTCAGTACCAGTGTGAATTTAGCTCTTTATTTCCTTTGTGTTTATTGCATGTGCCTGTAAATGAAGTGCTTCAGAAATGTCAGAACAGTTCACTTAGATTTTCCACTTTCTTTTTATTTGGTTGAAAGCACTGGGCAAAACATAACCTTTGCTATCAAGTCATTTTGGCTTTCCTGGAACAACTTATTATGAAAACGTGCCCAGTTTTACCAAGAAACTGTAGTCATAAACTAGGAAAAAAACCCCCAAAGAGAACAATGACATCTACAACAGCAAACTCCTGCCAGTAATCTATGATGAAATTTAACCTCATCTCAGCAGAATGATCTTGTTGCTCTGAGAAAGGCTACCCTGGCTTTATCACAAAAAGGTTGTCAATAGATCAGTTAGAAATATTGGTTAAAATCCTGCTGGTACTGTGTTGTCTTCATTTGTCTGAGGTAAATACATTGACTTTGGCCTTTTTTTTACTCTGAAAGGTCTTGCAGAGAGAAAAAACGTTCAGTGGTCCTTATTGTGATCAGCACAGTTCAAAGTGTTCTTGACCCAAATTACCTCCTCCCATCGGTTGAAGGGAAGAGCTTCCTTGGGGCTTGATTGTATGGCAGCCAGGACCTACTCTCTTTAGCTGGTGCTGTATGTGTATATCACAATACTGAACTGCTTTGGGCCAAAACCCTTCGTGTATATATGAAACATTATTTTTTTGCTTAGGAATTGGGTGTTATGTACTTTCATATGGCTACTATATACAATATATATCTCTGTTAGGTGATCCTGGTGTTCCTACAGAGCTGCAGAAATTTTGCCATGCATTCAAAGTCTGGGAAAAGGGGAGAAGAAGCTCTGCCTGCAGTACTGTCAGGCAGCACTGCTTAAAGTTCATGGACATTCACTGCAAGGGAGAACAGAATTGCAACCTCTTATGTGAAATTTCAAGGAAGGAAAGAGAAATCGTATCTGCTCTTTTTTAGATATTCAATTAGATGCTCTTTTTGGGAGAGTAAGATTTCTAGGCCTCTTATAAATAGAAGGCCGCATCTCAGCTTGATTACTTCAAAACAGCTTCCTGCAACCTCCCACTAGGAAGATGAGCAATTAGTGTAATCACAGCAATAAATCAGAGATGCTTAATGCTGAAACTTGTGTAACAACTTTTCTTCTCTTGGTTCTCTGCTGGGCTATAGGCAAAGAACAGTATAATGTACATTCCCATTGCTGAAATCGCACTGTCCAACAGGTTTTCTTTGCTGGATGCAGTTAATTTCATGCCATTAAATGGTCCAACAGAGATGTGGGGTGCTGTGGTTAGGTGGAGGCCTTTTAATATGAAGCATAGTCATGCAGGTGGAAGTGTTGTGAACAAAATGGGAAGCAAAGATCCTCACTGTGAGTCAATCTGCTGGTAATAAAGGTGCTGCCGGAGAAGTTTTCACTTCATTTTCTGTCAGAAATATTCCAGTAACCCAAGGTCAGAAAGTATAAACATGTTTTTGGAAATCATGGAAAAAAAGGAGTGAACTAGCCCCCTCTTTTGGCTAATTGGGAAACAGTAGTAGGAACTGGTATGGGCTAAATTGCAGGTCCTGAAAGTACTCCTCCTCCTCTCATTTATCCATGTAGCCACTGGGCCTTCATTGTAAGTAGGTGTTATTTCTAAATGTAGAATTTCCAGCTAAATCAAGATTTTGCATCTTAGGATCTAGGCTCCATGTCTACAAATATTCCCTGCATCTACTAGTTCTACAGCTAATACCATTTTCTATCACAGGAACTTCAGAGGTTTGTGCTAGATCCTTCCAGCACAGAATTTACATGAATAAATTAACTGTGGGAAGACGTTGCTGGAGACTGTTGAGGGTCTGGAAGGACGTTCTGTCATTGCATCGGAAGGTACAACTTTATATAACATTTTTGCAAAGGTTTTGAGGAAAAATGTTTGTTCTTGAGAACCAGAGAATCTTCAACTTTAAGCTCACAGCTTCCTGGCATGGACTGGTGACAAAATCTAGTCATGACAGAAGCTTTTAAGTGCTTCCCTGTGATATGCAGAAGTACCTGCAAGTTTTTATAAGTAATAAAAACAGTAGAGTTGGACTGGTTTTATGCCTCTCTAGTGTAACTGTTTTTAAAAAGCTAGTTACATATTGCAGAACATTTCTGGGGAAACTAGTCTTCTAGTTTAACCCTCCCAAAAAGATTAAAAAATAAAGTCCTGAAATAAAAGTGTTTAAAATTTTTTCTCTTAGTAAAGAGAAAAATGCAGTTGTACTAACCAGAACATTCAGTTATCTTTAAATGGGTATTAATGTACATGTAAGTAATATGAAAATGCCAAAAGCCAGGTACTGTAAAATGTTAATAGAAACTGAATAATTGAGTTATATAAAAAACATTGATGTCTATACTAATGATTTTGTTTTCAATTTCTCATTGTATTTCTCATAATATTGTCATTCAAAAAGGCATTTATATAAATATGCATAGATCTATGTGCACTTAGCTACTGTTTTAGCACTTAGATAAAGTAGCTTTTTCCAGGAAAAGGGAAAATTTTTGCTTATTTGAATTTTAGATTTTGTCACCAAAGTTATCAGTGATAATTTCATGTCTTGTGTTCTCATCTAGTTGTGTTGGATCAAGAACTTATCACCCCCAGCCCTTTCCTCTCCCAAAAGAGAGGAATTGATCTGCTGTTGATTTAGCCATTGATCTACACATTGATCTGCTAGCTGAATTCACCTGCCTCAGTCAAAAGGAACAAGGTTACTGAAGAACCAGTATTTGTACTTCCTAAAATAACAGATGTCATTTTGTCTGAAGTGGAAAAAGCATGAGCATCAGCAACATACTAGAGGTGGTTAACATGGGAAGCGTGGTGCTGCCAGTAGTGCTGTTAACCCAACTCAGCCTTTCTGACTTTGGCTCTATAGCTGCAACTCACCTGGAACTGGGTCTTGGTGTGAGCAATGTGCTTAAACTACTGACTCTACATTTCTCTGAGTGAGTAGAGCCAGACAAATGTGTTGTTATGGTAGAAAACCTGGTGTAGGTAAGAGAAATAGGGATAAAAAGGATAGTCAGGCTGTAGAAAATATCAATACGGGCTTTATTTTATGAGTTCAAGTAATAAAATTTAAAAGTAAAAGCATCCATCCAAAGTTTAAATGACCAATTGTTTGGAGACTTTTTTTTGCAGTATTTTTCTATGTTACAGTATGGATATTTTCAGAACTTGATGTATCTAATCTTTCATGCAAAAACTTGAGAATTAAAAACTATACCTGGAATCTGTGAGCTTCACAAACTGAACTGCAGTCACCTCCAGACAAAAACTGTGAAGGAAGGAACTGTGCATATCTGAACTTGATAAGGAATATCTGATCAGTAAAATGGCAGGAGTCTGGGATTAGCTCTGAGCTACCTGAAAATGCAGGGTCTGTTTAATGACTGCAAACAATCAGGACCTTTTGAGTAGGTTGATGCTTTTGTGTCCCATAACATTGCTTGGCCACATGTGTTTTGGGCAGCCTCCTAGGAATTGTCTTGAGAATGATACCACAGCTGCTATTTTTACGTGTTCCTAACCTTCTATCCAGGGAACTGATATACCAACTAAAGCAAATAAATGATAGTTTAATAGACTTATTGTTTTAATCTAATTATTAACACACTCTTGCCTTCACCTTCACATCCGTTTCCCTTTCCCCTTTCCCCAGAGTTTTCCAAGCTCTTCTCTTGGCTCAGCCCTATAAATGTGTTCCTTTCTACAAGATATTCAGAACTCTTTTTATCACCCAGCTGTTTTTCTTGGTTCTTGTTATTTCTACAGTTTCAATGCTCAGATTTCCCAGTTGTACTAAAGGGAGAAGATTAAGACCCAAAGAAACCCTAATTTTGTTATTTCGGAAAAGGGGAGGTCCTTCAAGGCTTTGATCCTTGTCAGGTGCCATAGTTTGCAGTAGTCACCCTGGGAACTTTGATCCACTGGTTTTGTCAGGGAGCCCAGAAAACACTGAACCAACTCACCTGCTGTGGGGTTACATCATCAGCTCTTGTGTCTACCACCAGGTGATACACAGCTGTCATCATGCTGACAGCTGGGGACGGATGATCTGAGAAAAGCCAAAAGTATGTACTTTTTTTAGCATTGCACTGGCTACTCTATGTGTCAGGGATTAAGAATCCTTTTATAGATCTCTAATCTGTACTTGTCCATAAAACTACCTTGTGCTCTGTGTATAGGCTTGGCACTGAAGAGGACCTTAACTGGAGAGGAGGAGTGTTGAGAGGGAAAGCGTTGCCAGGTTTTTCAACCTGCAGACATCGTACTGCTGGTAACTGCAGACTCTCTCACTTACCTCTCCCAGCACATATAACTATGTGCCACATGGTCTAAGACATTTTTGATGATACAAAGATCCGTTCATATTTTATATCAGCCCTTGCAAACATTTAGATGATGGGTTCCCAGGACTTTTGAAGCCTGTCAGCTCTGTGTTGAATTACCAGGGTCCCCCATGGAGGACACTGTGCCTGTGATGTCCCTGCTTGGCTCCTTTACAGGCACTGGCCTGGTGGGTAAGATCAACAGCATCTTGGTAGTAATGCGGGAATTTTTGAGGTACCTGGAAGAAATATGGAGCCACAGGAGTAGTAACAAATTCGCCCGGCACTTGGCACCATGGTTAGACCAAACAGATTCAGAAACATCATCCTGCATCACTTTCCAGGGAATTCATCTGTTTGATGAAACTAATTAAATGCTCAGAACATTTGGAAGATAGACAGATATTAATTTTTATTTTACAAAAAAAAAATAAAATTGATACAGTGATATACGTGTGCATTTCAAATGCATGTGCTTTTTTCCCCTCACCTGACAAGTTGCTAGTGTTATTTAAGACACATTCCTACCTTGCAGCAAGACTAACCTGTTAGTGTCCAGGTACTGGGTCTTGCTGAGAACTTTTTCATTAAAAACATGTGAAGAGAGTCAGTGAAATACTAATCTGCAGTGACCTGCATCTGATACTTTTCAAGTCTGTGAGGGCATTTCAAGAAATTCCTTTGAGCTTTATTTCAGCCATATGAGTACCAGTTCATTGGAGCACTTAAACATGCCCAGACTTACTTCATAGAATGGTAGATGAAGCTAAATATCTGCTTAAAAATGTGGCTTTGATAAGGGATAAATAAACTTTCTGCTTGAAGAGGAGGCCAAACTGAGGATAGAGAGGAGGCAGAATTATGCTTTCAGTCCTTCTGAGAAGGTCCATTTTTCTGCACTGTAAAGGTCTGTACAAAGGGATATGCAACTTAATGATTGGACTGTAGTGAAATGGTTATTGACCATATAAGTTGGGAGAGCCCTGGCATCAGTTTCCTTGGTACAGGATTCCTCTGAGAAGTCAATTCAGAGGCACAAGAGGGATATGGTTCTAATGTCTTGGTATCTTTACCAGGTCCCGAGACTCTGAATCAACGTAAGAGAGTGGAGGTCATAAGTTTTTCTCCCTTGGTAAGTTGTAATTTCTCCAATATATTTATCTCCGTTATGCACAGGCTGGACATAGTGCAGCTTGCTGCTCTTTCTGCTGACACTGATCCAGCATCAGCTGAAGGGTGTATAATCAGAGATTTTTCTTCAGATCTGTAGTTTGGTGGCCCCCTTTTAGATGTTGAGGATATTTATTTCTCCTGCCTTCATGACTAGACAAAAATAATCTCAAAATAGCAATTCTTCCTCAGAAAAAGCTCTGTGTCTTCTGCTGTGCAGCAGTGTTGTTTGTAGACTATATGCTACAGAGAGGACATAGGACAACTGCCATGATTTTGCACACTCAGTGTTCAATAGGGAGAGTCAGTGCACCCTGCATGGTGCTTGGAAGGTTTTTTGAAAAGGGGCAAAGAATTACAGTGCCCCTCAACCATCCTGGGGCATTTTCATTTAAAGTAATGCTGGTAGGACAGTGTTGTTTTCCACAGCGCTGTAATTTCTCCAGTTTGTTAAAAGGTCTATCAGGAGCCTTGCAGATCCTCAAGTTATTTTTTGTCAGGCAAACATCTTTATTCCAGGCTACATAATCAGTGTGTTGAATCCAGGGGAGTAAAATCTTATACTTGCATTTTAACTGCATCCTAATTTAGATGTACATTAATTAATCTGTGAGGAGATGTCATTTTACCCATGTTATCCTACTCTTCCTTGAATTTATCTTTTGTTGCAGGATCAGCAGATGCCAGTCATTCTCAAGCACACAGCTACTGCCTCTGTCCAGAAAGATACATATTCTCATGTGAATGGGAGTGGGTGGGAAGGGTTAGTGAAGTTTTCCTTCCCCAAATTTAAATTTTCCTTCCACTCCTTTGTCTCTTGCTCCTGTATGCTAAATAGGAGTCAAAGCTGTGCCTGTTCCATATCCCACTGCATTTGTCTGCCTTCCAGTCTTGCACAAGAAGCCCACCCTAGCCATGTATTGCAGCCCTGCTGTCATCCTTCACCTGAGCTAGCATACAGCGTTATTCAGTATGAAGGAGAGGACTCAGCTGAATCCACAGCTGTATAATCTAAATGCTTGGCTTTGCCACCTCTTTTTCAGGTGGGTATTTTTGTGCAATCTCGCTAAGTTTAGTAAAACAGAATAATAGGAAGAGTGGATGGAGAAAAAGATGTGGAGGGTAAGAAAGGACAAATGTTTGTTATTGCATAAGAATGACCTGAGGTCTTTAGTTTTCGAAAGCCTGAAGGCTGCATTCCTGTAAAAGGCCTTGAGTGCAAAGGGAAGTGGGGTGGGTTTCTGAGCCAGATCTAATACATGGTGGTGATGCCCATAGGTCAGAGTCAAATGGCAAGTGACAGACAAAAGGCATCTGCATTCCTCGTTTTATACAGTGAAAAGGAACGCATTTCTGGAGCAGTACCTGCTTGAATTCATTATCACAAGAAGCTCCACACTAAGGCAGGATGTAAATTTGATGCTGTAAGCCAGGCCATGAAAAGGACTGATAAAGGACAAATTATTTTTGCATTCAAGGTCAAGTGGCATTTAAAGAACCATTCTGCAGATGCAGTGGAAAATTACAGAAGCAGAATTTTTGTTGGCCACTTCATCCTTTGCAGCTCTACAGCAGAACTGGAAAGAGGTGGAAAAAATCAGTCCCCGCTTGTGACTGTTCTCTTATCCTGTCAGCATTTCAGGCTCTTATTAAAGGTCTGCCATTTTCTTTGTCATTATTTTAAAGTCTGAGTTTTGTGGGATGTGGAAGTTTGTCCACTCTGAAAATTCAAGCTTTGTTCTTTCATGACTGAGAATGACAAGCTTAACTCTCAGCTCCTTCCCTGGGCATTGAAGTATTTCTCAGCACTGACTGGAAAGAATCTCTTACAGAAAGATATGTTCAGATTCCCTGCCCTCCCAGTCCTTGGTTTTTCAACTGAGGCTGCCAGCAAATGATTGCTGAACACTTGCCAGACAGCAGTAACTCTGAGTCCCCAGTTTATAATAATGCAAAAATGGTATTTTGCTGTCAACCCCTGGTTTATAATAATGCAAAATCAGTGTTCTGTTGCTGGGAATGCGTTATTCATTATGGGCCATGTCCAAATCACTTGAATGTGAAGCTGTGGTGATGCTAATCTGCCAGAAATTGACTCATAAAGGTGCAATTCGCCATACCAGCAACACGTAATTTATGAAGTCTCCTTTTTCAGACCAAAATGCGGGTTAGCTTACTCTATGGAGGCTGAGAAAGATAAACTCTCAACCAGCAATAAAATTCAAGGGAAAATAGGTACCTAATTCTGTAAGGCACTACTGAAAAATGCCATCTGTTAATGCTTAAAACAATATATCTTCATAAATGTGAAATTGATTCAAACAGCTAGCACACATGTGCTCTCTCTCTTTCTGTTGTATTTTTCTTTTTTCCATCTCATAGTTAATTTACCTACTTTCTGGAAAGATATGGGATTGCTATCCAGGGTTAGGACTGGCTTTATCCAGCCATGCAGTAGTGAGTCTGTTCCCACTCCCTCCAGAGTCCTCTTAGCATACGTACAATTAACCTTGGATATACAATAGTGTGTAGGCAGCAGAAGAGCTCCTCTAGTTGTTTAGTACTCTGGCATCAGATGAGAATAAATACAGGGCATGACCTGGCTCTTCAGGGCACTGCCCTAAATCTAGAAACACACCAACTGAAGGTTTTCTGTGTAGCTGACACTGATTTGATGAGGAAACAGGCTGAATGCTTAACAAAATATTACAACCACTGACAGGATTTTCCCAACATTATTTAACATAGATGTGTGCTTATACACATGCAGGCATTTACATACACACTGTTGTTTCAAGCTTGTAAAGGCTTTTGTGGAAAAAAACATTATCAAACTTTGATATAAAAATGTATAACATGGAAACATGCACTGGACTGGATTACATTTATCCCTGTAGTAAATCAATCGACTTTAGTGACCCTCTGTAAGGGAAAGTTTAGCCACTTATGAATTATATAGGTACCTGTTACTTTATATCTACTCATAAACATTTGGTTAAAATGATTTAACATACAATTTTGCTTCATAATTTGTAGAAATGGCTTAACACAAAAGTTTCTAGTTATGAAAGATCTCCAAAAACAGTAATGTTTTTATGTCTATAGCTTTACTGGGCATGTGTAACGTGATTGTTTCCCTGTAAGTTGCACTCTTATTATACAATGGGAAAATAGTTTTGGTGTTCCTTCATAACCATATGGATAACATTTAACAATATGTAATTCAGAGGGCACATCTCTCTGTAGAAACAGAACCACATACTTCAATTCATGACCCAGTATATTGCCAACAGGTCCAATACTGCATGAAGTCTCTATCCTTAGGGCTGTATCCTTCCTGCTTTGGGAGGCGAAAAAAAGTGTGCTGGCTTGAGTACAAATACGGTTTTAATGGCCTAGCAAAAGATGATTAAACAGCAGTTTCAAGATTCTTTGGGTTTTTTCTGGTCTTTTGCTACCACTGTCTCAATATTGTTAAACTAGTTTAAGTGCAAGGGATGACTCGAGCTTACTGCAGTCCCTTAAAACAGTACAAGAAGTGTGCTGGGTAAAACCAGCAAAATACACATAAGAATATCAACAACAGAAGTGTTTGTACAGTGCTAAGCTTTATGTCAGGCTGTATTGGTTTTCAAACATTCTCACTTGCAGCAGGCTAGACTCCCTGCTGATTGTGGTGTAATGAAGTTTACATAAAGCAGGAAGTTAGATTTATTTCCATACCAAAAGACAGTGGGTTGAGAAAAATGTAAAGTCACTAAAATAATAATGAAACAGAATGGGTGGAAGAAGAGCCCCCTGCAGCAGGGCATGTTAATTACCCTTGCAGCTGGGAGATCAATTTGCATATATATTCTTTGAAGCCTGTCAGGTATGAATTGAACCACTGAACTGTTACATTTGATAATCTAGCTCTCCAAAGCATTTTTGCTAAAGATGTTATGTTTCATAGAGCTAGTTATTTTTTTCTATCTCAAAGTAAAAAGCTGTACTTAGATCTGTTTATACAGGAACAAATTGTGTTTGTGACTTCCTGGAGTACCAGGTTAGCAACATAATCTCATCAAAAGCATTGGTAGTGGTGATTAAACACAAAAGAGATATAGTCAAATAGCCTTGACAACCAGTGAAAGCAAGGAAATTAAAACTTAAAGCTAGTGGTGACAGGCATGACTCAGGGGATAGTTAATGAGTTATGGAGCTTTTCAGCTCCAGGACACATATTCCATTATGTTCCGTACTAGTGGTGACAAAATTGTTGCCATCTGATGGCTGCTTCATGACTGGAATGAGCCTACTATGTGGTCCCAGGAATTTTGCAAGTCCATTTGTTTTGGACCATCCATTTCTGTAGCACCCTGATGCCAATGCTGCAAAATTGTTTGCAGTGAATGGTAGCAGTTTACCACCTGTTGGCAGCAGTTTCAAAGGAGCATCAGAGCTTTATAGAACTGTTGGAAAACCTTTTTCTCAGTCTGGGTAATCTGGAGTTGCTTGACTGAAACCAGTAGAACTGAGGGCTTTCATGGAACAAAACCCATGCAAAGGGCTTTCACGGAACAAAAACCATGCAAAGGGAGAAACTGTGCATGAAAATGAATTTTACGCAGGAACAGGATATGAACTACAGCTTGTTTGTTCTCATTTAACAAAACTGTGAGAATTATATACAACAGATTTCGTGCAACTCATATGATCTCACTTTTTCTGATTTTTATTTTTAAAACAACAACAACAAAACCCACAAAAAACCTCCACACCAGAAGTAATACCTTATCGGAGCTTTAGAAAAATGTATGACCCTTAACACATTCTTTTGAACACAGATCACATAATATTCTGAGTTGAAAGAGAGACACAAGGATCCTCAAGTCCAACTCTGAACTGAATGGCTCATACAGGGATCAAACCCATAACCTTGGTGTTATTAACTCCATGCTCTAACCAGCTGAGCTATGAACCCTGACTCTTCAGGTATTTCCTAGCAATGGACCTAAGGTAATAATTTTTCCAATAATAATTGCATGTAATATTGTTGTAGGACAAATGATCGATTAATAGTGATCAAGCAACACCTGAGAAGATTTAAAAAGCAGTGCATACCAGTCTATTGCCAGAGCTGGTGTGGGGGACTTCAGCTGATGCTTTCCATACTCTCCTTCTGGAGCTTATTAACAATTCTACTTTTCTGCGGTTGCTTCTTTGTGTGGTTCCCTTAGTTTTTTGCTATTTGTCAGGAAAAATTTTATACAGAAGTCCCTCCCCGCCTGTCTTCACCGACATAACAGATCACCCCACGTGTTCATTGTTTTCTGTGTCTCAATGGGAAGAGTTAGACTGGTCAAAGATGGTCACATCAGGGCATGATGTTGGTTATGTGGAGAATACAGTTAATTTGTGTGTCTAGGTTGCTTTAAATTAATAGTTCTGAACTTCCATAACCCATTTGACAGACTATTCTGGAAGATTTATTCTGGAGGTACAACAGAAGAAGAACTTATATAGTCCTTGGTGAACCACAGATTTCTTTGCTAACAAATTTTGTTCATGCAGCTGGTTGTTACCAGTAGTCTGAGAAGCTCGGTTACATTTTCTCCCTTCATCAACAATGTGAGCATCACTGGAAAAATGGGACATTTGGGGCTCCCTGATTGATCTAGGATTGAAAAAAGAGGTTGATACTCAGATCTCATAGAAAATTAGATGGAGTTGCATACCCATGGTAGAAATGCAAAAAAATCTTACCCAAAGTCAGCTATGAATTGGAGTAAATTCATCTCCCAGGGAGGACTGTCAGGATAGCAGGTAAAATAATGGAGTTTTTCTTTGGAGAGAGAGTGAGAAGCTTTTTTTTTATTTACACCTCTCTACATCAGTCTTACCGCATTTTCTCACTTGTATGCAGTCTTTCAAAATAAAAGAGTAGGCTGATATAATTTTAATACTCTTTAATATAACAAATCTCCTGCATGAAAGATGTTTATTTAATGATCATATATTAAAGATAAGCATATTCCTTTCTTTTCCTGGCAAATAAAACTCTTCAGGTCTAAAATGAACTGCAGGTAGTTATAATGCAAACCATGCCTGGAAAAATAAACTCCTTCTGTATTAGCTTAAGCTCTTTGAGATTTAATGAAGTCTTGCATTTGTTGATCAAATGTGCAAAAGGTGTAATGCAAGCAAAGCATTCAATTCATAACACGGAGAAAGTTTTGTAGAGCAGAAATCTTATCTTACAATGGAAATGTAGGTAATTATAAGCATTGAGCTTACTTTAAATCTTTTTGAAGAATGTGCATTGAATGCAATAGGCCATATAGAAGACGTAAAATGTAGAGCTATTTCTTCCCCTTCATTGTCTATTATTTTAGCAAGAATAGCAGCATGAAAGTAGGATGAATGTACAGAAAGTAGAATATACTTCACAAAAAAGTGTTTTTGAAATTTTCATTGTTTATTGCCATTTTTAGAAATACTCTTTGTTGGATTCTTGTGGTGATTCCATCTGGAGTTTCTTATCCAGAAACACCCCATGCTTTCCCCCCCTGTTCTTTTAGGGTCAGTCTTGACCATTTCTATCCAGCAGTTACTTCATCATAGAGTATATTTCAGATTTACTTGTCTGTTGACTTTTTTTTCTTGTATGCCATTTATATCATGTTTTGTACCAGTGTTGCTCGTATTTTTTTATGGTTGAATTTCAACTGTTGTCAAATGTTTCTAATTGGACAGGGTTTTTTGTAATAACCATCAGATAGGACACTTAGAGCATGCTTAATTAACCATCTGACCAATAATGTATTAACTGGAATGAGCTACAGAAAAGAAAAATTGATGTGTATAAACAAAGAAAGATAAAAACCCATAAAATTTTGTCTTTAGATAGGGTTATTAGATGGAAAGGCTCCTTCCATTTAGCTTTCTTGCCTGCTGAAAATTACCAGGAGGGCATGAATCCCAGGGGGGTATATGAAATACAGTACATGTCAGATTCTGAGGTGAAGAGTTCAAGAGAGTGTCAAGTTTTTCTGATATCACCATGAAATTTGGAAAAAGATGAAATAAAACAATCAGCTTGAAAGTTTACTCATTTGTTTTGTTTACAATGACAAGGCAGAGAGAGAATGTTAAGAAGCAGCATTTAATACGCATTTGCAAATAACCTTTACCAAGGGGAATTCAGAAAAAGAGAGGTCATCTGAAAACAAAACAACCTTGATAGCAAATCATAAGGCTTTGTGAGTTCCTTCTTTCCCTGATGGTGACTACTTGTACTGTTGTTTATCCTTCAGGCCACAGCTGCTTTATCAAGGACACTTTCAGTCTGAATTATGGGTGAGGCGGTATAATAATAATAATAATAATCATAATAACAACAATGATGATACCGGTGAATATCATCTCTCTGTTCTCTGCCTGTCCTACATATTCTGAGTAAAACCCATTATCTTTCAGACCCACATAATTTCTTCCAACTTTTTAACTTTAAAAAGTATTAATTTATAAATTAATTTCACACTGCCATTGAAAATGTTGAAGATGACTACCTGACATCCCTTTTCATATTACTATTTGTTGACCACTAACTGGTGATTGTGTGAGTGAAAAGTACTGACCACTTTCTAGGTTGCCTTTTTGTCAGCTGTTACTGAAAACTTAGGATGATAACCACATTGTTAGGGTTGTACAGGGTATAGACTACTTATACCACATTGGTGTTCAAATATGACAGTGTGCTTTTCCCATCTATGAGAAAAATATTAATGTTGTGCCAACTTTTCAGTTCTGTAGTCAACTCGTGCAGTTTCTACAGAAGCATTCTATTTTTTAAAGTTGGTGAAAAAAGCCAAATAGAAGAGACATAAATGTTAAGGTCTAAACTTCTGCATTTCCATTTCTTCCAGTTTAAGAAAAAAAGACCATAAAATGAAGATGCTAGAGGATGGGATCACAAACAGCACTGTGGAATTCCTTTCCAAAACGTGTTGGGGATACAGAAATTTTACATGTGTCACAGGAGAAGCTGGACAAGTAATTGAAAGAGAGATGTATTGAGTGTAATTAAACAGACAAATCACATCAGAATCAGGAAATCCCCATACTTGAAAGTATCTGGGAAAGAATAAATTATCATAGAATCATAGAATTGTTTGGTTTGGAAAAGACCTCAGAGATCATCAAGTCCAACCCTTGGTTCAACTCCAGTCCGTTTACTAGATCATGGCGCTAAGTGCCATGTCCAATCTCAGTTTAAAAACCTCCAGGGACAGTGAATCCACCATCATGTTGCTGTGCTTCCCTTTGCATCTGTTTATGGTCATTGCTGTTGACAAGGTTTTGGTTGGAGGGGTGTTTTGTTTGCACCAAAATGGTCAATGTATGTCCCTGTCCCTCTCGTTTCTCCTTTGAACCATGGATATTCTCTTTGTACCCTGTGAAGTCAGTTCCTTTTTTCCTCATAATTCTCAAGCAGCAAACAAATTCTGTTTCTTTTTGTGCTGTTTTCCTGCTGTGTTCTCTGGTTTTTTTGGGAATTCCTTTGAATTCTGCTTAAATTACTATAACTATTCTAAATTCAGGATTAACTGATTTTACTTTACTCTCTCTAATTCCTATTGTCAAAATGTCAATTCTTTCCTTCTCATTCACAAAGACAGTTTAAACAAAACTGGTTTCACTTTGGTAGTGTGAACACCCTGTACAAGAGTCCTCCCATTCAAGTAGGATTCATCTTTTGTCTGCTAGTTTTGGTTTGCGTGGTATCTGATATAATTCACTCCGTGTAACAACTACATTGTTACAATTTATGTGCAATATATTGACAAATTACTCACATTATAGTTCTTATAATCTGAGAAATGAAATGCTAAGAGTTGGGAGTAGTTCAAATTCTGGAATTGAGGTCAAGGATGCCTGAAAGACGAGCGAGAGCTGACCCCCATCTATTAATGAGTTCTTTCACACAAATTCCTCAGTTTTGTGTGCTATTTCAACTTCTTTCTTTCAGG
The DNA here is from genome assembly GCA_013397135.1 of Pachyramphus minor. NCBI lineage: Eukaryota > Metazoa > Chordata > Aves > Passeriformes > Tyrannidae > Pachyramphus > Pachyramphus minor. The sequence continues at coordinate 287,347 of VYXB01004635.1, forward strand.
GAAACTTTTCTCAGTACACTTTATGGATTCAATTGGCAGGTCAGGGGGAAAACTTCCACTGATTCCAGAGGTTAAAGAGCTTAACAGATCTATTAATGAAATTCGAGCTGTTTTTCTGTCTCAGATACTGAGAGTAGAAAGAATGAGAAGTCACTAAGGTAAACTATAGTCTTTTTTGTTTATCTATTTTAAAAAAAAAAGACATGCGAAGTGATAGTTCTAGGGAATTCCAGAGGTGATTATTTTATATGCTGAAACTCTGTCTGTAACATCTTGGATGAAGGCAGTGGTATTCATATTTGACCAACAAAACCCCATCTGTACTCTATTGGGTTGGGACCTGTGTATTTAAAGACTGATGGAGCAAAGATTGCATGTTTGTTTTGTTTGCAGAGTTCATATCTAACTCTCAGAAAGAACAGACACTACTGTTTTCTCAAATCTTTAAAGATTCTAGGTGTACTACAAAGAATGGGAAATTGTCTTTGAATTGAATTCAAAGGTAAATGTATCGATGTTTGCTAAAGACTAAATGTGAATGTGGTGTGTAAAAACCTCACATGGGAATATACGTGTAACAGTGTGAAAGCTGAGGAGGAATTATGAATAGATTGTTTTTATATTTCTTTTCAAGCTTTCTGTCCATATTCCAGGCAATATTTGGACTGTTTTATGACTGTTTTAGTATAGAAGTTGCACTTTCGTGTATGAAATGTAATCAGTACCTAATTTCAGGCCTTAAGTTACTGTACACAGCTTAATTATGTTTAATGTCTCAGAAAAGACAAGAATACTCTTTGCTCCAGCAAAGGGTTAACCCAGACTTTGAGGAGGGAGTTTAATAGAGCTATACAAAATATTGCTTCAGTATTTCATTCCAGTCAGTTATTTGTGCAGATGTGAATTAATGGACTGTTATAAAGGTAGTGTGATTTCTGTCTTTTCAGTTAAGGAGTGATGATGGCCAAAGTTTCATTTAGTGTGCTATCATTAAGTAAAATCAATGTACTTATAAAAAATCTCTGCATATCTTTTAAGAGCAAACTTATAAAGAAATATTAGGAATAGTGGAACAGCCCTTGGTCTTCAAACATCACCAGAATCTATTAAAACTGCTTATATCAGTTGGAAATGTTGAGGCTACTAGAACTGATTTCATACATCAAGTCAGAAAAATCCAATTATTTGCTTATTTTCTATAACATTCTGCTCTACTTGAAGTTATTCAAAAATATTTTGCAGAAGGAAAGGTTTTGAACTGCCACTAGTAATCTGTTTTTACGATCTATTTCTGAGGGTTGATCTCTCACTGGGTGTCACGAGTTCATGAAAACTTTTCCTGCATTTATGCCCCAAGTTTCAACATTTAATTGAAAATTCTGTTTTCAAAGTTAACTTTAATAATGAATGTTAATGTTTAATAGGACGGATGTGCCTTCACAATTAACAGACCAACAATAACTTTTTTTGGTCTTCAAAAAGGCGGTCATCCTCAGAGAGAAATCCTTTTTTCCTGAGAAAAATAACTAAGACCTGCAGACTTTCAAGCCAAACATATAAAAGGTTGTTATGAGCAGAGCACAGCTGTGGGAGTTAGGGCTCCCAAATTCTAATTCAAACACCCATTTGAGGTGAAGAATTTCTGACTCTCTCATCACTCCCAAAACGCTCTCATGCTTCCAAAATATAGTCTGAAGTACAGAATAGGAGGCATATAAACCCTATATTATTCCCTGTACAGGTTTAGACATCATTCAGAATTTTTACAGCTTTGTGTTTATAAACATTTTAAAACTGAAAGCATTGTATGAGAGCTAAATCTTCTTTTTGTAGTTTAGTGCAATAACATAGAATTTCTCTTATCACTTTGATTACCAAAGGCAACTGATAATCTCTCTTTCTCCTTTGGCTGGGAAGTGCTTTTGGTTTACACTTCTGTATATTTCATTGTTTTCCTAAAAGGGAAATATGCATGAAACTAAAAAAATTTTGCTTTGAACAGTGCACACATAGCAGCACACAAACTTTGATGACAATGTGACTGTTGCTAATCTTTTTGGAAAGCTTACTTTCCAAAAGTAAGGACTTAATTTTTCCAAAGCCATTAAGAAGGGGATGAAGCTGCTGTAGTCTTAGTTATTTTTCTTTTACACCTTTGTCCTTTGGCTCCTTTGACTGGAGAAACATTTTGTGGAAGAGAACTTTGTATGTTTTGCAGTGTGTGATCTCAGACCTAGGCTTTTAAGGATTTCAAAGTCTTTAAATATTTGCAGGTTATGCAGATTGAGGAAACAGTACCTAACAGAAAGTTATGTTCTAATGTTCTAGGTAACTTTGGAACATTATATATCTATTTAGGACCAAGATCACATCATACTTATATATTAGAGTTATGTTCAAAAACTTTGAGATTTATTCCATTTACTTAACAATAGGAACAAACAATTTTCATCCTATGCTTGGCAAAGATGGATAATTCATAAAGTGAGGATTGTCAACGAGTTTATCTTTACTGCTTCCTGGCTAGGGTATAGAAGGGACATGCAGTGTTGATGAAGACACAGCAGAGAAATCCAGTGAAATCTTTGCATAGGCATTTAGTGCTGTGACTCTCACACCTGATGCATTTCTGTAGCACATTGTCTGTAAGATATAGATCAACTTGAAGTAAATGAACAGGAAATATTAGACCAGTCAGGCAGGTTAGGAAGGTCATCAGGACCAGATGGCATAAAACCAAGAGTTCTGAATATAAAATTCCCAAACTTCTGGCTAAGGGATGTAAAATGTCATTACAAATGGACAGTGAGCTAGAGGACTAGGACAGCTGTTGTATCTGCCATCTGTCAGAAGGGCTTCAGAGATGATCTTGGGGATGACAAGCCAGTTAACCTGATTTCCATTTCTTTTAAGATGGTGTATATGTGTATGAGTGGAAACAACTGTTTGGAAGAAGTTGCATGCCATTCAGAGGTGTTATCAGTAATAATAAGAATAAATGGGATCAAATGGACATAATATGCTTTGTTTTTTAAGATGTCTTTTATCAGGTTCCACTGGAATTGGGGAAAAGCTTTTTAATGAGGAATCAATGGATAGGCCTTACTAATGGCAACATTTAAGAACGGAAATTGATACTAGGACCAATTTTAGTCAGCATCTCTGCTCTGGAGAGAGCAATGAACAGTGAAATCTGCAAGTCTGTGGATAATAAATTCTCTGTTCACAGTCAATGTCATTTGGCTTCAATGACAAGAATTTCCAAGATAAAACTGAGCAGACTAAAAGTCATCAGTGTGATGCATCTAGGAAAAAATAACATAAACCATGCTGACATGATGCTGAACTCAGAACTGACACTTAACACTTGGAAGGGAGCCCCTGACATTTCTCTGAAGACAATGTCCCAGTGTCAAGTGGCAGACAAAAAACCTACCAAATTGTTAGGCAAGTTTAGAAAAGTTAGTAAGATTATCCTTAGGAACAGAAAGTGCCTGAAACAAGAGAATAACAGGACATCACTCTGGGAATCGACGTGCCCATATCCTGAGTATCATGTGCAGTTTGGTTTCCACATATCAGGAAGGGTCCAAACAGAAGTATGTAACAGGATCCAAAGAAGTATGGAGAAAAACAAGTAAAATGTTCAAGATGATGTAGCAGCTGCCTTGTGCAGAGACACTAAAATGCTGGGCCATTACTTTTGAAGAAGACAAGGCCAAGGGAGGTTATAACTGAGGTTCATGAAATCATGAAGGCAATATATAAACAATACATCACGATTGCTCACAATATCCCACAATTCTAGATCTACTGAGACTTGAAACCAGTAAGGGTTTTGTTTAAGCTGGTAAGTGTACTCCTTAACATAGTGAATTTCTTGAACCAGCGGTCACTAGAAAGGATGGAGGGAGTCATTACCAGCAGGTTTGGAAAGAGCATATTCATGGATAACAATCTCACAAAGGTACCCTTGAGTTATTTTAATATTGGGCAGGCATGTACCTACTGACAATACTAATTAAACCATTCTGGACATTGAGGACACGTATGTGGGGAATGGACTGCAGAAAGTGACCAAGCTTATGCGCTCTCCCTGTATTTGTATTGTTACTGGAGACAGCATACTGTGCTTAATGAGCCCCTCAAGGGTACTTCTTACTTATGCTTTTCCCTGATTCAGCCAAAGAGTTTTGTATATGGTTTCTTTTAGTGAATGCCCAATCCTTTTTTTAAATAAGATTGACTTTTTTATGGTCTCACAGATGAAGACTGCATACACGTCTGCAACACCCAGGTTGTCTCCGTGAAAGTATTGCTATTAGATAATGATTTCTATGCAGAGATCAAAATAGCATATAGGTTCTGCTTAATCTGGTAAATCAACAAATGGTAACTCCTGAAGAGGTTAGGCAATGCTAAGAAGTGAGTATACACAAATGGCAAAACATGACTGAGAGGAGAAAGACGTTTCTTATGTCATTTTGTTTTCCCAGATGGTAAAACAAGTAACCAATATGTAATAATGTCACAGTCACATGTAGCAAATTAAGGAGAAGGTAGCAAGTCAATAGGTTTCCGGGTGTATAAGAATAAGTATCATAGGCAAATAGACGTGGAATAAATGAAGTCCAGTGTCACATTTTATCATTTACCTAACTGGCAAGTTACATTGCCACAGGTCTCTGGAAGGCACAGCCACCTGATTATGTGCCTTGGGTTACATTTTACAAAATAGGTTAGTGCTTCTTTCCAGGATAAGGAACACATATATAATTGAGTTAGAGAGCTAATACCAGGTCACAGCAAACTTTAAACTTATTTCAAAGAGATTATGTAGGAAAATAATGAACACATGGCAAATAAAAGGAGCATGTCAGAATTTCTTCTATTTGCTAGGCCTAGCAGTCTCTCCATTTCAGAGAGTACAAGAATCAAGTACCATACAAAGTTTTTAGATATCCAGGCACAGGTAGCCTGTGATGTGTAGGGGAAACATTTAAATTAAGTTGCATGCTACAAATATTTCAACTAAGCATTACAACAAATGATTAAGTACAACTCTGTTACTCTGAACCATTCGAGGACTATATAGCACAAGCAGTTTACAATAGGTCTTATTTGGGAAATACGGGTAAAGATTTCCTATTCAGAAATGGTCTTACAGGTAATTTGGGTTATTTAGGTGTGGATATGTGATCAGGTTGTTTAATAATTAAAGACTTGCATTATTTTAATAATACCTTTAATAAATACTTTTGACAATAAGGATTTCTAAATTACTCAGTGGCTATGGTTACACTCAGCTTTGTAACCTGTGAAAGGGTTAAAAATTTAAAAATAGTCAAATAGTCTCATTTGCAGTGCAATTTTATGTGGAAAGATGGCTAAATATAATTTTAATTTTCCTGAGAAAATAATTTTTATTTAGGGCACTTACGTAATGCAATGAAATAAATGGATCTTATTTATGTTCTTAGAGATGAGCAAGTGCTTCTGTGGTATTTGGATAACAAATAAAATTAGGAACATGTTAAAATACTGTCCTGTATTTTCTTAAGGGAACACTGGACAACATTCCTATCAGATAAATTAATAGTTCTATAAAATCTATTACATATTTATTTAGATTTGATAGAAAATACTGCTCCCATAAAACACATAGCAGTAATTAGGCTTATAGAGACAAAACACTCACCGTATTAATAACAATATGAAGGTAAATTTACTTTGTTATCCCAGTCCCTTGAATAATCAGTAGATAGTAATATTAAACCACAGTATGACTGAATGGATTGCTGAATTTAAATCGGGTACCTAGTTTTTCAATTGACATTCATTGAAGCATAGATCTCTCTCTCTCTCTCTAATCAATATGGTTTGCATACTTACACAGCAAATCTCAGAAGTCATTTCAGACCCATCATTGTGCGCAAAAAACACTTCATAAATCATTTTGAATACTAAACAAATTAGAGAAAATTTTCCTCTGGATTAGAGAAGAAATTTCTTGAATAAATTGTATTTTCTGAATAATTTTCTCTTCTCTAATAAGCAGACTAGATTAAATTGAGAACCCAGTATAAAAGAGCCACTGGGATATCTATTATCTCTTCATGCTTTTATCCTCTTGCAATTCTCTTGGGGAAGTGTACATGTATATGCCGCATGAAATGTTATTAACTGACATTAAGTCTCTCATCCCCTTAGGCCGTGGCTTTTTTCCTGCTACTGTACTGACCATTAAGCAGCTCTCATGGATGTGATCTGGAAATTGTATTTGTATCATCTTGAGCACATGTCTTAAACTGCTCATTAGGTTTTGATATTTCAATGACTTTGTAAGCTTCATGTAAGTTATAATATCAATTATGTTTTAGCGTAATGACATGAAAGTGACAGGCTATTGGTTCTTTGCTCTAAACGTGTGCCAGAGTCTTTCAAAATATTATCTGACATCCCTTGGGTATCTGTCTTTCACTTTTCCTTCTGTTGTAAATAAGTATGATTAAGGACAAAGTAAAACTGCCTATCCAGAGCCTGGGAGGAAGCCACATGGAATCTTTTTCATTCGCCTGACTTGTGTTGGTGGAAAACTGTATATGGTGGCTTATGCTTTGACTAGGAAAATTAGGAGCACAATTCATGTCCATGTCCATTTCTGAATTATGTTGGCATATTAATTATTTGAGTTAGTGCAAATTGTTTGCTGAAATATAGTATGAGAGGTAGCACGGTGAGAAGGACATTAATTTGTTGCACAGATCTCTCAGTTGCATTCTCCACCAATTATACAGAAAATATTTTGCCTTTTCGTACCCTGTTCCTGTATAACAGCCGCAACAAAGAACAAATACTATGTATCTCCTATTCACTTTCCTTTTTCACCTAAATGTCTCCAGCCAAAAGCATTCATCTATCCAGGTTTAATATTAATTTGTACTAAAACACTGCCTTTTTTTTTTTTTTTTTTTGAGCTTAAAGGCTCAAAATTGCAACTCCCCATGGAAAAAGCAAAGGATGGTACCAGTACAAGAATCTCATTTTCCACTGCACCTGAACTGTCTCTCTATTTTTATATTTTATGGTCCTGCAGTTCTTTCTTCAGTCACACTGACTGCATTAAATTATGTAGAAACACAGTCTTGTGACACCTCTGAACCAACCTGCAAGAGAATACAAAATCTCTCTTTTGCTTTCACCCTGAGCCAAAATTAAATTCTAAAAGTTATATGCAAATAATATCACCAGTCTAAGTTTAATGAACAGAATCAAGGGTAAAGCCATCAGTTTTATCCTCTACTAGTGCTGAAGAATTAGCACTAGAATTAGGATGAATTTACATTACTAAATGGTCTTTGAATGACATGATAACTGAGTACAATTCAAGTTTATTAATATTCCTAAACAATAGCAGAAGATGAACTCTCTGCCTAAGGCTTAGGGCTGAAGCAAGGAACATTGAGTTCCTAGTCACAGACTTGCAGGGTGACCTTGACAAGTCACAGAACATATCTGTGCCTCAGCGTGAGATGAGGGATATTAAAATATTTCCTAGCTTGCAGAGGTGTTGGTAAGGTTCAATTAATCAAAATCTTTCAATATTTTCACACAGAAGAGTCTAGATAAGAACCAAGTATTATTGTTACTTAAGCAGACCTCTCCTAAGCGCGTTATTTTTCATTTTATACAAACTTTTTTAGCTTATATACACTGTCAGCATGCAGAGCCATAGATCCTTCAGATCTAGTTTGTGTGGAGCTTGTCAAGATACAGCTGTTTTTAGCACTATATCCCTATTAGGATATGACACAATACATCATAACAGCTCCATCAGTATCATTAGGGTGTAAACTGTCAATGCGTAATAAGATTACTATGCATTACATCTGGTGGTGTTCTGATATTTTTGAACTAGGTGCGCTCTCCTAGAGTCTACAAAGCCTCTGAATATTGATGCTGCAATGTCTTGCTAATGAACACAACCATCTTATTTTGAAGTAGAAGTAGAATATATTCTCTAGTATGTGTGAAGAGCAATTTTTTGGGTAAAATAAATAACTTTAACTTTTTGCTGTTTTAGAAAACCCCAAAGATGTCCTCCCCAGCTTCCTCATGTACTATAGATCTGCAAGTGTTTCTGTTTACCAATGAAGTAGTTTTTGCTTGAGGGAAGGACAAAACTTGCCAATCTGTCTCTAAATAATAGCCAAAAATGTTAAAATAGAAACAATACAATAAGTGACCTTGGATGCCCTGGACTAAAGAAAGTTTGCATTCAGAATACCTACAGAGATAGGAACAACTTCCAATGTGCTTTTTATCACTTCAAAAAGTTTTCAGAAAAAAAAAAAGAGCTACTTTTTCCATAATATTAGTCAGAGTATAGTTAAGATAGAAAAAAGAAACGTTTGAACCATTTAAAGTGCATCCAAAACCTTCCACTGATTGTCTAACAACAATCTAAGAAATATACAATCAAGAAAAATCATAGAATAATGGAAGCATAGAATGACCTATGGACACGGACACCTTTTCCTAGACCAGGTTGCTCAGAGAATCCATCCAACCTCCAATTTCCAGGGATGGGGCATCCACAGCTTCTCTGGGCAACTGTTTCAGTGCCTCACCACCCTCACAGTAAAGAATTTTTTCCTAATATCTAAGCTAAACCTGCCCTCCTTCAGTTCAAAACCATTCCCCCCGTCCAGTCAATACATGCTCTAATCAGCAGAACTTTCTGATTCAGAGAAATACGCTATGAAGTTTGGGCTTACCTGTCTGCACAAATACTGAGCATCAACCATTCAGTGGTGAATTTAATCTTCTCATACCTTTGTGAGGGACCATCTACTGGGAGAACTGGAGTGCTGGCTTAACTGGGTCTTAGTCTGCCTCAGAACAGGGAGAAATAATGAGCTTTGCTGATATTTTAAAGTCGTCACCAGAAATCTGCCACTTTGTGTGTGAAACTCTTGTTCACAGTATCTCATTATTCCTGAAATAATTGTACTGGAAAGTGAGCAAGTGACAAAGTTACAGTAACACATATATACTTGTAGAGTCTGCATGAGAACTTGTATGTGCACACATGTTGCCTGTACAGGAGGAGGTTGTGGTAAGCCTTGAGTAAAGAGAGAGGTGAAGTACAAATTCTAAGTGCTTATGTTATTTTCAAGTCTTTCCAGAGAAGACTGAGCTGAGTGCCTTCAAAGGAACTTTAACATAGCACTTGGCCAGCAAGAGTGTTCGTGCATCTTCAGGAGGTCTGTAGCCTCCTAAAAGTGGAAGTTATAACCTTACACAATCAGCTGTCTTGTGGAAGTGTGAGCTATTTGATTTTTCTGTCTGCAGTGGGGGTGCTAACCAGGCAGATATACAGTCAGAAAAGCTTAATAAATTTTCTGGAAATATATATTCCAAAAGGTACAGACTGAGTAAGGAGAGAAAACAGTACAGACATTTTTCATAATGATAAAAAGTCTTGTTCAAAGACTTTCTCATTAAAAATTAAACAACTTTCAGTGCAGCAATAGAAGGTAAATAGGAAACACATTCAGAGACCTGACACTTATGCTGAATAACAACCATGAAAACATACTGCGGTCCTTGAAGGAGACATAGAGCACAACTAAACAAGGAAAAATACAAAAAAAGAAAAGGTAACATTAAAAAAATAAAAAGAGCAAGTGAAGTGAAGAGAAATGTCAATGATCTGACAAGTAGCATGAATACAGGCTTTTTCTCTTATTAGGGCAAACAGGAAGATGTAAGAAATTCAGATGTTTTGTGAGTATAGGCTGACATGGACAAACAATGAGGTGAAGGAAAGACTTGCTTTCACATAGAAAAAAATTTGCTCATTTGAAAGAGTAGCTAGCAAAGTTATATGGAAATAACCTACAGTGTTCTATCTAAGAATTTCTGTCTTTGGCTAGGGTAGTCCACACAGAGGACAGAATGAGAAAAGTCAAAGATATGAATTAAATCTTCCACTCAAGAACAAAATCCCCTCTTATAAGTAAAGGAGCTTTCACTGATATGAAAAGGCGTATAAAATGCTGGTAATGACCTAAAACAGGTAGTGAAGAGCAAAGATCTAAGAACAAAACTATCTCAAGTGTGAACATGTAATTTCCCTCGTGTGGAGTTTTCAAAAATATGTCATGGGGTTTTAGGAAAAGGTCTCCAGTTTTTCATAGCAAAGTCTTCAAAACTTAAAAGTCTTCTGAAGACATTAAAATAGACATTGAAGGATGTTGCTCTTATTTGCAGTGTCAAGGACGGGGTAACTGCAGAGGAAAACTGGAAAAAAAGTTAGTTCAAAGACCCTCCCAAATTGAGCAAGAACACCAAAGAGCATATGCCTCCAAAAGCAACATTTGCTGAGACAGCAGGAATCATATTCTTCCAGAAATTAAATGTTTCTTTGCCCTCGCTACAGGTTTCGTTCTTTCTTTTTTTTTTTTTTTTTTTGGAAGGTTATTTTTGAACCACAGCCCCCAGATGGTTAAAAACCTTCTTCTGATTTCCAGCCTAAATTTATTCATAATCAGTTTACATTCATTTGTCCTTGTGCCAGCACTGTCCTTTAGTTTCAGTAGTACATCTATATCGTGCATCTATTTGTAGATTAAATTATTAATATTGCAAAATATCAATTTTTAAGATAGGTCACTAGCTGAGATTATGTAGATAAAATTCATTGTTGCAACAGCTGCCTGATCATAAAGTTACAGCCTAAAAAGACTATAAATACAATAAGATGTGTTTTCACATCACTTTGAGGGAAACTAACATGTTGTATCTTTTTAATGCTTTTTTTAATGATATTCAGTAATGAAATACAGTTAAAATAAATTTCAGTAAAACAGGTCTTGAACTGAGGAAAAAGCAGACTAGGTGGAGTTGCTGCATCTTTATTAAATGCAGGAGTCTATTCTTCAACCTTGGTACAAACAATATGATGGGTTCTCTTTTGGACTTGACTGTTGTTTGGTTACAGTTGGTAGCAATATGACAATTAGTTTGCTCCTGCATAACAACCAGCTAATTTTGAAGTAAATTTGGACAAATGGTTGTTTGAGGGAGGGAAATTGAAAGAGTCTGGCTGAATGAATATTGTCCAGGTCTATGGAAACATACTGTAAAGATTATATTGCTAGGTGGTAAGCCCTTTTGAAAAGTGAATATACCTGTGAGTATTAACAGTCTTTGATATATTAGTATATAAATAAACCACACTAATAAATGTTTCTATGTTTTTTCCCTTTCCTGTACAATGAAAGAATGCAGAGTAAACTGCCGTCTGTCAGAGCCCCTAGGAAATACTGCAGGAATTCCCCTGCAGTGATTTCCCTTCTGTGCAGGACAGACTGAAGATGTGTGAAGAACTATGTCAGAAATCATGTTTCTCGGCTGAATGAAATTTCAAATTTACCTTCCTATTCTCGTTATCTGCAACCCATCCAGCAACATCTACTCACAACTGGACACCTCATTCCCTATGCTGTATATCTTTAACTATTGATCTGTATCATCTGCCAACTCTGAGCTGCTGACTCCTTTCTCTCTACCCCTCTGTTTTTATTCCTGTGTATTTGGGCAGCACAGCCTTTTTTTTTAGCCTTTTCCACCTGAATAATTGCCCACCAGAATAAGCCAGAACAGCACATGGCTCCTGATCTGAAGCAATGCAAGTGAGTAGTCTGGATTACTATTTGCAACACCTTTCTATATGATGTCCCTACCTTTCCTCAGCAGACACAAAGTATCACAGATAAGGAGAGCGTGTCTGCCTGCGTTCTTACCCTACAGCTCTGGGGAACAAATAGGGTGAATATGAGAATTTAATAGTGGTTTGTGTCCACAACAGCGACTCTCCCACAAATACTGGTGAGAGGCAAATGATGAGTGTTACTGCTTGTACTTCAATTGATCATAAAAGAAAAAGGACATAGTAGCCCAAAGGATAAATTGAACTCAAAGGCACTTGTAGCTGCTCTGAAGCTTGTACTATAAAAAAATCAGAAGTAACCCTTTTATTGAAGTCCTAGCTTTCATGCACTTGTGTTTGGCATTGTTATTTTAATCTTCTGATCTCATTTTGTGTTCCTGTGCTATTTGTCTTCTCTGGCAACGTTTAACTTACTAGGTTAAAATTAGTCTTGCGTTATGGAGATACTGTGCTAGGCTACTGGGATTTTCCCCTCTAACGCTCACCTGATCTTTATCAACAATTGCTCAATGTCTGCATAACTCTGTGTCTTTCCTGTGTCTAAACAATTATATTTGGGAGGCTGCCAGCTCACAATGGCAATAAGAACATCTGATGAATGTGAGACAAGTATTAGCCACTTGATACACTTTATCCATGGCAAAGGAAGAAACCCCATCTCATGCAGAGTAAATCTGTACCTGCCTACCCTTCATTCACCATCTTCACCTTCTCCAGGGTCCTCCCTATGTTTCTGTATTCTGAATTGGGCACAGGATAAGGAAGTGTCCTAGGAAGAATGTTGAAGTAATTCTGCATTTTAACCTAAGTAAACTCTACCTGCTGTATGTGGTGCATTGAAGATCTTTTATCCTGAAAGAAAACAACAAATTAACTACATCCAATGCTAATGTATTTATAAAACAACTTTGAAAATTAACTCCAAAATAACCTTTATCTCCTGTGACAACCTATGCTGAGAAATATGTGATGGTATTCTATTTATGCTTTAATTAGATGTGATCCTCTTTATCTTCACCAGCCCCTGGGAAAAAGCCACCTCTACAGCAACTCCCTGGTCTTATGACAAGTTTATCTAGTCTTGGAAACCTCTTGATATATTGGCCATTCATATCTATTTTCAGTCCCTTAATATTAATACTGGTATTAAGAGATTGTTATTTAGGTGGGAAAAACCACTACAAGAATAAGCATTCTGATTCTTTTGTGATATACAGGTGATGATCTTTAATAAGAATTATGAATGTTAACATTTAAATGCTAACTTTTCTAAAGAAATTACATTTTCCAGGAAAATTCATATAGATCAAGTTTTGCCCATGTGTGTGAAAGTAATGGAATTTTTTTGATTCTACAATTTCTTCATACAGAGGGTTTTGAATATGAGTTTAATTGATTTCTGGATAATGAAGAACAGTGCAAATGAAATCCACATACTTCTACTTAATATGAACAGCAGATTATTTTAATTTTGTTTTGAGTTGTCTATTTATATTTATGAGTAAAGAAATACATTTATTAATAATAATATAGAGATTATGTGAACTGCAATTAACAAGTTATATATTATGTACTATTCTTTTATAACACAAACAGATTATTTTAATGAAGTACACAACCACTAAAACATCTGAAAAAATAACAATTGATGCTTGAAGCTGCATGTTTTTCTTATTCTGAAAATAGCAGGAAATATTCAGATTTTATATGTCCATCTTCCTAGAAAATATTCAAATAGCCTAAAAGCATAAGTTACTACTTATGAAGCAATAAAAAGAGATTCTGTTTTTATGCCTCCTGTTCTAATTATCTGTTTGTTACAAGCATTTCTTATTCCTGCCACCATTTTGGATTAATCTGGCAATTTTCTGCTCTTGGGCTGAGTGCTTAATCGAACAGCGATGCCACTAGAACCAGAGCATATGCTGGAATGAGATTATTTTTGTCAGATACATTTTCACAGGACTGGCTCCAGGATGCTCAGTACCAAAGCAAGGTTATTAAATCTAAACAGTATAGTGAAGACTTTCAAGTACCCATGTGACCTTCCTTTAGAAGTGTATGATTCCAGAAAGCAATCTTGGGTATCAGGAGTTGTTAATCACCATGCATTTTTTTTGCCTCAGCTAATATCTTGAAGACTCAGTTCCTAGGCAGAGCAGCCCCTTAGAAACTTAAATTTTCAATTCAGTGCGTGTCTGTAGTTCCCTCCTAGATTCATTCACCAGTGCCAGCTGTACATAAACACCATCAAAATTAGTACAGCTAGATGGGAACTATCTAAATTGTGAGAGAAGTAGAGCTACCTGATTATTTTTCAGTGCTGAGCACAGGGACGTAAATCTGCAGTGTAAATACATAGGGCTGAGGTTGTGCAGACAGGCTGTCTATCCAATCCTGGAATACAGGGCTACTCTGCCCCAGAACTCCTGCCTTAAAAGCAAACAAACAAATACATATTTAGATAACAAATGAGTACATATTTAGATCTCTAGAATGTTTACTGACTTCAAGTTTTATGAGAGACTGCAATCAGGAGAGACTTGAATAAATCAGGAAAGCTGATGAGAAAAGAAGTAGAGTGGAATGCAGGCATCTCCAAGCCAAGATTAGAGAAAGATGATGAGAAAGTGTGGTTGTTTTCCCTTTTTCCTCAGAAAAAAGCTCATCATTACAGCAATACACCTGAATTCAGCCACCCAAAGCAGAGAAATTCCTAAGGTCACTAGATTTGCCTGTGGATGTGGTAAATTAACTGGGTAGAAATTTCATCTTGATTTACTAGACTTGTCATGCTTTTTTAAAATTAAGAATTAAACAACAGGGATCTATCACTTGAAGTATTATTGGCAGGAAATCTAAAACTATGGGCACACATTAGCCAGCAGCAAAGAACAGTACAAATGAAAGCCTGTCTGTTAAGAAGACAACAGGAATATAAGGTTTTGAGTCTTGTAGAAATAATGTTTTATTGAGGTACTATAGATCTACAACAAAGACATCGAGGTGCCAGAGCATGTCTAGAAAACGGCAATGAAGTTGGTGAAGGGTCTGGAGTACAAGTCTTATGAGGAGCACCTGAGGGAGCTGTGGATGTTTAGGCTGGAGAAAAGGAGGTTCAGTGGGACCTTATCTCTCTCTACAACTACATGAAAGGAGGCTGTAGCCAGCTGGGGATCAGTCTCTTCTCCCAAATAACAAACGGGATAAGGACAAGAGGAAAGAACCTCAAGTTGCACCACAGAAGGTTTAGGTTGGACACTAGGAAAAATATCTTCACTGAAAGAGTGGTCAGGCATTGGAAAAAGCTTCCCAAGGAAGTGGTGAAATCACCCTTCCTGAAGTGTTCAAAAATGTGTAGATGGGGTGCTTAGGTGCATGGTTTAATGGTGGACTTGACAGTGCCATTTTAATGATTGGACTCAATGATCTTAACAGTCTTTTCCAGCCTTACTGTTTCTAAGATCTTCGACGAAAAGACTTGCAAAAACGTGGATTTCAAGGGGCTTTTGCCAATGAGAGAAAGCCCAGTTGATTTTTTATCAGATTCTCTTTTTCAAGAAGAGGAGTTACTGAAACTCCAGCACTATATTTTTTATTTGTCCCGTGGGAACCAGTCCATATTTTATGAATATTGGGTTTTGTGACAAGAACATTCTTTTAAAACATCCTCTTTTTGTGCTGTTTTGTCACAAGTGTGGGAAAACTTCATTCTTCTGAGGTTTTCATGGAAAGATTTTTCATGTATTTGACTAGTTACCTGTTGTAGCAACTGTAGTTTTTCAGATGTTATGTGCTCAAAGGCATGAATATCTCATTTGTATTAGGCTATGAAGTGGATTGAATAATCCACTTAGAATGGTGCTTAGAATAAGCACCACATGATAGTATTTCTCTAAACAGAAATGAAAGTGACTGCAGTTGACTTTGGAATTACTTTAGATATGCCCACTTGTGATACATTGTCAGTGCAGTGATGTTGCCAGTAAGATTGTAAGTTAGGTTCTCCTGACTTCAAATCCACACGAAAGCTTTGTGTATCACCTGTGTCCTATCAGTATTATTCTTATGCGCAAGTTATGAGAGGATCTAAATTAAACTCTACTAATGAAACTTTTACTCCCCCCATCAACTAAATTTTGCAGAAACAGCAAGAAACTGGATTTTTGTTTGTTTGCTTGTTTTTTGTGGGGCTGTTATTTTGTCTTTGATTTTTTTGTTTGTTTTTTTTTTTTTTTAGAATATGGAAATTTTTTTTAGGGACTTTTAAATATTCTTTCAAGTTGGAGGAATATTGAAGTATTATGTTAAAACATAAGGAATTATATGAAAATTTATGAAATTAAAGTTAACAGGAAACAGACACTTTGGTCTGATATTATTATTATCCAAGCTGAATAGTGTATGAAATGTAAGTGCTATTAAAAACTGAATGTCAAAACAGGTTTTAATATTCATTCAGTTCTAGCTGCTTATGGCAGCAATTTAGTCACTCTATTTTTTGGATCACTTATATGTTACTGACCTCTGTCTTATTTCCCAGTGACATAATGTCAAAATGTGCTGCTGTAATAAATACAAAATATGTGTATAAGAAACATTCTCTATTATTTTCAAGGTTTCTATAAACTTCATGGAGTGAAGAGGGAATATGCAGATATGTCTAGAGGAAACTCTGGTCTTTCTGCCATGACATGTCCACATTGAATCAACCCCGGTTAGGCCAACAAGATCTGATAAAAGAAGCAATCACCTGATTTCTGATTGTAAATAAGTTTCCTGTTTGAAACCCCAAGCAGTATGAACCTCTCCACTTCCAAAGGAAAATGAGATGAGACTGTCCAAAGAAAAAATTAAAGCAAAATTATTATTATTATAAAATGAAGATGGACATTGAGAGTATTCCCATTGCTAAAGTGCAGCTGGTACTGTAGAGATTTAGTAGATAGAGGACATGATTGAAAAGCAGTGTCAAACACTGAAGTTTTATCAAAACATTTATCCTTGAGAATTTTTTTTAATGTTTAATTAAAGACACATTAAAAAAGTTTACTATTTTAATAAAACATCAGCATTTTGCACTGGAGTACACTAGGTGCCTTAAACTGCGAAACAAACAGTGAATGCTTTCTGCATGACAACTGCTTTCCATGTTGGTTGTTTAATCATTAAGAGCTAGACAAATAATGTAAAATATCTTCTGTGCATTTTTATTTGAATTCTACATCCATTTCCTGTTCCTTTTGCACTTGCTTTTAAAAAGGCTTGAGCAAACAGGTTTTATTTGCACCGTTCTACGCAATAGGTGACATTTATTACTGAGGAAACACGGAAGCAGCACATCTAGGTGCAAAACTGATTCAAAAATAGGTTTTGTGTTGTTGGGGATTTACTATCAAAGAGTAAGAGAGAGAGAGACTGTAGTCTTATCCAACTGGATTAACACTGCTTGTTGCAGTGCAGGTTTGATATCTCAAGATACAAGAGCAGGTTCAGAGATGCACATCACTCAGGGAGATGGGCAACAGTTGCATCCAGCTGTCTCACTGACAATAGGTGACTTCTACAGACCAGAAGGTAGCAACACAATGCATTGACTATAAAAATTTGCAGTCCAAGAGAATGAAGTTGTATGTAACAAATCATGGCCCACTGAAACTGACATCAGGCTTCTCTGGGTTTTTTCCCCCCTTACTCAAGTTCATAAGTCTTCTATGCAAAGACTAAAATACAGTAAAAGTTACTTCAGCTCTATTTGCAGGAAATGTATTCAATAGCAAACTAATTTTGATGTCTATGAATTCCTTAAAAGCTATATGACTAAAGAGGAAAAGAATTAAAGACTTCTAAAATTTCTTAATCTTCTTTATCTACTGAAACTCCCCAAAAGGTTCTAAGCCTGTTAGAAACCAGGATCAGAGATCAGAAAAATACACTGAATAATCTGAGCACTTACACTTTAATTTATGAAGCTCAGAATTCCATTGTTACGGACAAATCTCTGACAGAAGCTGTTTGCAATCCATCTAAAGGAATAAAGCAAGTAAATTCAGGAAAATCTAGATTTACTCTTGCACATTTTACAAGCAGAAAGCGCTAGGCTGGATGAATACATTGCTAATTGTGAATTATTCATCTCACTCTAGCAATCAGTAACATCCACATTAAACATTAAAGACCTAGATTCACAAAGAGAATTTAGGCACATAAATACCTCTTCAGGCAGCCAGGGTTGACATTTAAATGCTAGCAGTATTCAACACCCCCACACCCCCCCTCCCACCCTTTCATAGATGCTTAAAACTGCATACATATTCAAGGTTCTGTTGAAAGGCTTCAGAATAACTTCCAAAATTTTAGCAGCAAGGAGTTAGTACATACCTGTTCTATTGCTTTCCCATGTCAAAGTTCACACAATAATTCTCTTTTTTAATCATACTTTCATTATACAAAAGATAGAATTTGTTTTACTGAAATACTTCAGCATTAGCTTAAAACCTGAAAGCTTTTACTCTTACCTGAGTGTTAACAGAAGGTACAAAGTCAGTCTCCATGGCAGTGATTTAATATATATTTAAATCTTACACAGACACAAACACAAACTAAGCTTCAAGAAGAGAAACATATTTCAACTTGCTAGAATACCTATAGCATCAATACCTAAAATGTTCATTTTATAACTGTATGATGATTTTATGACTTACAATGATAACACAATATTTTGCTTCTCTGAGTTGAACCATTGGATCTTGGTACCTCTGCTTGGTTTGCAGGTTAGTGATTCCAAAAAGATCATTTCAGATGTGGTTCAGGCTCCAGTAGAAACAAGCTGGCTAGAACTTCATGTGTCTCCTCCAGGGTGAACAGAGTAATCCTCTGGGAGTTGTGTTTCAGAGAGACTTGAGTTCCTTTTTATTGAAGTACCAAGTGCCAAGGTTTAAAAGAGGGTTAATGGCTATGACCTGCAAAAGGAGATTGAGACTTCATAGTACCACAGGACTTGTCTGTATTTCTTTTTGGGTGCTGCTCAAGCCCACAAATATAGACAAACTTCTTTAGACCAAATATGGAATTTATACTAATTTTTTATATCCTTTTCTGAAGTAATTGTGCAATTGCTCCATCTCTTTCTTATCCAACCCTCTGCCCCTTTTCTAGGGTTGAAGGTTGGGTTTTTCTCCTCAAATATTTTCAATGTAAAAAAGATAAGTCTTTAGGCTGATTAAATGCAACCAAAGATTTTGGGAGTGTTCAGGTATAAGGATATCACAAAGCTTGTTAAGATCATTTTGTTGTTAGTTATGAAGGATCTGTACATACATCATCTAATCAAACACTCTCTCCTTGGTTTACTTTCCAAACATGAAGCTGAGAAATGAACTTTATGGAGACTGGACTTTCCTGAGAAATTTTTCTTCCTCTTTTGTCAATTTGACCTTAAGTCACCACTTAAGGCCAATAATAGTTCATCATGGGTCTGATGCCCATTATGTGAGCATATATGATAGATGCCATACAGGAAGTTGTGAAAGACAAAAGCTCTTTCGTTTTTTAAATTTATGCTGCATAAGCTACTTCAAATTATAGGTACATGGAAAGTCTCAATTGTAGACATTTACATGATGCAAATGATTAAGTTCCATCCTGAATGTTTGAATTATAATAGGTATCTGATATGAAGCTGAAAAAAAGCAGGAAATATAATGGAAAGTCAGAAGTCCTCGTTTAACCTGTGATATCTTATGGGGGGTTGACAAGGCTAAAGTGCAGAAAGGGAAAAATAAGGGCCAAAGTATGATGTGACCGAAGCCTTAAACTCCCTTTGAATTTTAGCACTTCTAGCGTGTGAAAGAAATATTTAGTCACATTTGCTTTTTCTTTAAAAATATTTATCAAAAAAAGCTTTTTTAAACAGAAGAATGTTATTTAGTGAATTTCAGTATGTGTTCTCTAGCAAATAAAGTCTTTAAAGCAAAAAGAAAACAATCTTATCATGTCTGACTGGAGCAACACTGTACCTATAGACTTTCCAGTTTTATGAATAAAGTCTCTATTTATATACGCATAGGAAGTAATTTTATTGAAGCCAGAGCCTAAAAGGTTTAGACTTTATTAGAAAGTGTAGCAATGTTGTGAACAAAATCTTTCCAACACATTAATCTGCAATATTTGCTACAGATGTGCAGTAACTGATTGCTGAATTGCAAGATCTCTGTCAGTGTAGAAATAATTAATAACATCACATAAATTAGATCACATTTGAACAAATAAATAATGATCATTTAAAAAGAAGTGTAATGAAAACACAGACAACACTTTTTTTTCTATTTTTAGTACACGAGTAAAACCTCCAGGTAGGTTGGAAGACAAAAATTGGAAACAGGAAATTGTCCAGCTTACCAATGACAAAGTAAATCTCAGTGGAATAATTATTTTTAATTAAATCACTTTTATTCTGGAGTGAAATATTCATTGAATAGCTGTGCTGGTAGAGCTTACAGGGACGGCTCATTCTACTGTAGTTGCCATGGGCAATTTCCCTGTGCAGACATGCTTAAGGTTGTGCAGAATATGGTCTTTGAAAATAATGCTCCATGCCAACATGTTTCATAGAATATTTATTTTTGCTTGTATTATAAAGCTCTGTAGATACAGATTTGTGAATGGGATGAATGCCTGTATGCTGATGGGTACTTAAAAATATTATTAGCCTGGCTTTAAAATATGAGACAGCTGTTTCAGCTGGTTTCCACATGTGATTCCAAATATTGTGGGGGGATGTGATCTCTATATATAGTTCAGAAACAGACCTCCAACTCAAAGAACCTCCTAGAAAAAGACTGGTTCAGTTGGAAAGTAGGCACTTAGGATGGATGAGCCGCTTTCAAGTTTTCTGACTTCTGCCCTTTAAGGGAATTGTATCAAGTTCTTGAAATATGATATCTTAACTTTGAAAGATGGAGAAATATTCTGAGCTTTTCAGGTCATCTTTTTTCAGTCATGATAGTCTGATGTCTAAAATAGGAAACCATGAATACTTTGCTCAGTGTCAGCTCTGATTTTTTAATGTGTTTAAGCAAAAATCTGTATGTGATAGGGAGAGAAGTTAGTCCATTTTTATCACCTTGAACAAACACAAGTGATTCATTTCAGCACAACTGGAGTTGCATGCACCTCCAAGCATGAACTGCTGTGTGCCTGTGCAGCATGACCAATGAAACTGTGTTTTAACAGATGAAGAGTGCAAATATATGGCAGGAGGGAACAACTTTGGAACGTGGATTTTAGAAATTAGAGCACAATGCTGGTTCTACACTGTCTTCCTTTAGGATTCCTTTATTCTCCTTAGTGGAGTAATTTCTTACATTTGCAAAGTCACGGGTCAGGTGTGCTTATATTGTGTGATAGATATTCTAAATTGTAGTAAGATTCTGGTTCCCCCATTATCTCAACATAGATGCACTAAAGTCTACCACAGCTTCCTTCCTGCTTGGACTCAGATGTCCTTGTGTGGAAACCTGGGTTTGTGGTAAGGAAAGGGTTCATATTCACCCTCTTTCACCCACAACAGAGCACTCTGAAATTCCACAGTATAATTCTGGTCTTTGTGTTCAACAAGACTGTCTATACAGAGAAACGATGAGGAACAATTTCTTCAGACAAATAGACGGCCAAATCATGCAAGCAGCAATAGTGTTTAATTACCAAAGGCTGGATCTGTCAGGCCCTGAGTCCTCCATTTAGCTTTATCCTAGTTGTGGTTGATTTGAGCAAAGGATGAAAAGGGGAAATTAGTTACTGGACAATCAGCATCTGAGTCATGTTCTGTTCCAGCCCTGTACAAAGCTCACCGTTTCCCACACTAGCCATGTGGTAAATGCCACATGGGCAAGCAGTCACTGTGGAATCAATTTGAAGCCTGGGTCTAATTAATCATAGCTATAGATGTTGCCTTAGCCTAAGTTCTGCTGCCACCATCAAATAATACAAGCACTTTCTAGATCTGCTTTGAGCAACATGCCTGACATCTATCATAGAGAAATATACTCTGCAGTTTTTCTACTGGGGAAAAACTATGCAAGTTTTGAAATATGTGCTACAATAATGATTTGTGAGTTTAAGTCCTTTTTCTCTGAAAACAAGGCTAAGAAGTATATCCTTTCTTTAGAAAGGAAACTGTCAAGATAGTTTCGGTGTCAAATTAAAACAAATCTTATTTCTTTGCATTTTAAGAGGCTTTTGACACAAGTCATGATCATATGGAGAAGGATTTAGCTGCAGAAGTCAGAGTCCATTTCCTCTAGGTGAAAAAAAAAGAGAAAAAAATGTTGAAAAATATCTCTCTTGCTCTGGAGCAGCTAAAAGTCAAAAATAATTGTATTAACCTCCAATCAATCAAGCAAGTCATATAGAGAAATATATTGTACAGTTAGAGTAAAAGAATTTGAATGTGGAAATGTCAATCAGCAATGTAGGTATTGCATCTCTTTTTCACATCTCTTCTCCTGGACCCATAAATTACTTGTTTCCCAGAGCAACACTTGTTCGTGCCAACTCTGTTCACAAGTGTCACCAGTTTGCAGGGGCAGCCTTGCAAAATTGGACCTTGGAAGCATCTTATAGCAACCACCTGAGCAAGCTGGAGGCCAGAGGGCCTTTTGGCTCGCAAGGCTCAAATAGGTCTGGATGTATTTTCCTGAATGCAAACATTTAATGTTTGCAAGCCCTTACAAGCATTAATCAACTCAGCCTTTGCACTGTGCTGGCATGTACTTGTTTTAAAGGCTTGGAGGATAGCATGGTTTTTCAGCAGGATAGGCTATGGAAGATCAGATAGCTTAAAGCCAGGGAACCCAATGAAGCCAGAGGCTTAGGAGCAGCTGATCCTAGCCAAAGGTTTTTCCTGGTAAAGGGGAAGTAAAGGGCTGCCAAAAGAGAGGGCAATGTGGCTAATCTTTGATTCTTTGAAGAAATAATTAACAAACTTCCAGCCTTAATGATCAGCTGATAATTATTTAGTTATAGTTGCAATTGATATTTGCCGATAAGGAAGTGCTAAGAATATTAGCTTTTTTAGTTTTAAAATTAAATATTGAAGTTTGCTGAATTATACGAAGGTCACTTTCTTGCCTTTTAAGCAATTCTGCTTTGGTGCTAAATGCAGCTCTGGACTTTTATATTCTACCTTTCTCCCTTTTCTATAATATCATAGTTACTTTAAGCACTTAAACTTTCTGTAGGGATCTACCTGGTACCACAGTCTGTCTTCACACACATACTTTCTTTTTCCCTGTCTAAAGTTCAATTTGTTGTTTGTTTTTTTTTTAAATCTTGCTAAATTTTTTATGAAGCTGTTGTTCTGTTAGGTAGTTTTTGTCTCAGTTTGTGAAAATTCCACATTAGCTAAGATTTTGACTAAGATTGTTTTTGTGACTGCTTGATAACCTTGTAACATTAGAAAAAAAATCAAGTTTACTGATCAAATATTCATTTGCTCAATATCTGAAAGATAAATAATTATGTTGCTGCTAGAAACGTAAATGTTCTCCATTTTTTTTGTGTTTATTCACTTAATTACACCTGCAAAAGCTCCAAATCATTTAATGTATGTTAATATTGCTAAATGTTAAATACAGATAAAAAGAAGTGTTGAAAGGAAAATGTGTGATCAGCTTCTGTGATGGTATTCACATATGCTCTTAACCTAGCACTTGCATTTTGTGTATTTTGACAGCAGAGTTAAGATCCTGAATACTTCCTTACATACGTAATCATGTAGTTATGGTGTGTCAAGAGCACATGTTCCAATTCATTATAGATGGAGAATTCAAGAACGGAATTAGAGTTTCTGAAAAAAATTGTTAGACCTCAGAATTGAACTAAGGGCAGCTTCAAATATCTTTACACTGAAGAGATCAAGAAGTGCAAAAGAAATAGGATGGTATTCCATTCAACTGGAGATGTAAACACTTGTTCCATAATTAATAAATCTCCAGTTGCTGTATGTAGGAGGGCACTTCTTTCACCTCTGTGCCTGTAGATATTCAAGGATCCATTGAGTTAAATGGAGCTATGCAAATTCACACTGACCAAGCATCTGGCTCTTAGTGTCATGTAGATTAGACACTAATAACAGCATAAGGCTATTTGTCCGTTTTTCTGCCATGCCAAGATTATAACCTACAGCATATTGTGCATTTCAGATTATTGAAACAATGAGATTTCTCTTACTTCCTAGGGAAAACTGTTAATTCTATATTTTAATTATGCTCACAATTGCAGACTTGCAACTTGAGGTGCAAAACCATTCCTTTGCTCTTTTTTTTTTTTTTCCATAAACAGCTAAATACTTAGTTCCACTTAGCAAGCTCCTCACTTATTGGCTGTGTGGGTCTCTGTGTTTGAGGCCTATTAAAAGTAGAATGAATGTTTTAAGACACAGTGGTACTGCTAGTGAAATGGGAATTTTTGCTTATTAGATCATGTTGTTTTATTTCTTAAATGCTCTTCTGCCACAATCTAAATCCTCTTCTACAAACTTAAATTTGTAAAGGAGCACTTGTAGGAGAATGACAGCTACTTTGGCACAAGATCAAACACTCTGCAAAGTAAATTCTGGCCAAGCACTTCAGCTAAATATTTGGTAGTTTTAGGCACTGGGTTTGCACGTTCTTATCTGGGTTCATGGGCCTTTATCTTCCAAGGACATTCCAGGATCAGTGCTTTTCATGGTCTCTTTTGCATGCTTTCTAGGCAAAACCCCCACTGTTTTCCCAGCTGATAGACATGGGAATTCAGATCTCTAGCTCTTCAAGACTAGCTGGTATCTAAAGGTTCCCAGGAAAGCTTCCCTGAAGATTCATCCTGTCAGAGCTCTGACTTACAGCTCATTGCTTCTTTGGCACTTGATGGTGAAAACAGTCAAACCTAGTAGCTTTGCAGAACCACCTGCATTTTAGTTAGTGAAAAGAAAAATCCAGAAAGAAGAAAGAACTAGACAAACCAGAGGAAATCATCAGATTTCCTAATATATTTAAATATTTTGGGTCATTTAGGAGTCCAGGAATTTCACTGTAGTGCATACCTTCATATATTTTGCCTAGTCTCCTTTGAATAGTAATTTCCTTCTTTCCTTTTACATTTCCTTCCTTTGTTGCCAGCTTCCCATTTTCTCACATGCTGACAGTTGAAAAGTCTCCATCTGCCAGAAAAAACTTTCCCAATAGTTCTTCCATCCTGCTCCAAATTCTTTCTCTTTTATGCTTCTTAGGCATTTTCAGCATAAGGTTTAACTTTTCCTAATACAAACACTTCATGGTAGATCTGATGAATCTCAAAGTGACTTCACTCTCTCTATCAATTACAAACAGAATCCAGGATGACTAGCTCAGATGCAAATATCTTCACAGCAGCTACCTAAATTTGAGTAGTGGAATTTTGCACCTGGGCTGAGTGTTGACCAGCCGAAATATGTCTGCAAATTTTTCTCAGTCCTGGTAGATATTTGCTGGACTCAAAGGCAGTGAGCAAATTGTACATGTTTGGTAAGATCTGCAAAGAAAGTCCCCCCTGGAAATGTTGCAGACTAGTATGGGAGATCCAGGGGTTCATGCTTGCTACCTCCAAATAGAATCAGTCTTTCCCTTAGTGCAGTTAGGTGACTTTTCAGGAGCACTGGAATGGCATGGAGCTTAGGAAAAGTCACAAGCCTGAATGAGAATTTTTCCTGAGAGAACAGAAAAGCACAGTGCACATGAAGTGTATTGTATTAGACATGTGTGGGAGGTCTGCATAGAAATTACACCAATAAAACCAGAGGAAAACAATTTAACACCAAAGTTGAAGGTCAAAGCAACTAAAGTAAAATTCAAGAAACAAAATGCCCCGCTGAAGAGTATGTTCAGTTTACAAGGGTTTACATTTGTGAATAAGACTTTAATTGCCTGCTTCCACCTACAAAGCCCATCAGCTTTTGTAGTCTAGCCTTTCACACGAGAAGAATAAACAGAGAACTTGTTGAAGAACACTTAGCAATGTTCAACCTATTGGCTCATTCAAGAGGCACTCTCAATCCTGTAATTTGGTGCCTGAAGCGTCTTCCGCAAATACTGAACTATTTGTGGAACTGCCCATTATGGTGGGGCTAAGATAATACTCACCTGAATTCCTACAAAGTCTCATAATACAGACTTTCCCATCTGATTTTTAAACATATATAGTCAGAGAACAAGGGTTTCCAAACGAACGAAAGCCGTTGCTGCTGCTCTCGGGGGAGTGTGCTAACCCAGATAGAACCCCCCAGGAAGGACACAGCTGTTCAGGTCTCTGGATGCACAGAGTGTCTGAGCCTGGTGTCAGTACTGGAAGACAGTGTGAGAAATGCCTGTGTATGATGAGAGCAGGTAAATGATTTGCTGTGCCTGGCAGCAGAGCTCAAGGAAGAAGTGGAAAGGCTAAGAAGTATTAGGGAGAGTGAAATGGAAATAGAGTGGTGGAGTCATAGCCTTTCAACCTCAAAAGAAGTCCAGCAGGAGACTGTGAAGCTCTGCCCCTCCTGCCATCAGGTTGATGGAGCAAACCAAATAGATGGGGAGGGAGGAAATGGAAACAGGTCCGTGACCAAAGAGGTAAAGGAATTCCCTCCCAACCCCCATCACCTCCCATAGTTCTCTTAAAGAACAGGTATGAGGCCCGGGGCCCAGAGAGTCAGGCAGAGGGCAGTCAAGAAGAGGATCTGTCTGAAGGGTCTCCTGGTAGCACCCCATCTACCAGACAGATTACAACCACAGCTACAAGGAAAAAAAGAAGGGTAGTTGTAGTAGGTGATTCCCTTCTGAGGGGAACTGAAGGCCCTGTATGCTGACTGGACCCATCCCACAGGAAAGTCTGCTGCCTTCCTGGGGCCCAGGTAAGGGATATTAGTAGGAGACTTCCTGAGCTAATCTGGCCCTCTGATTATTATCCACTG
>VYXB01004635.1:316350-405774 GCA_013397135.1 Pachyramphus minor
GCCACACCTGGAGTACTGTGTCCAGTTCTGGGCCCTTAGTTCAGGAAGGACATTGAGGTGCTGGAGAAGGTCCAGGGAAGAGCAATAAGTATGGTGAAGGGGCTTGAACACAAGTCCTATGAGGAGAGGCTGAGGGAGTTGGGGTTGTTTAGCCTGGAGAAGAGGAGGCTCAGGGGAGACCTCATCATTCTCTACAACTACCTGAGAGGAGGTTGTAGCCAGTTCTGCCAGGGTAGGTTTAGGTTGAATATTAGGAAGAAATTTTTTACAGAGAGAGACAGACACTAGAATGAGCTAGCCAGGGAGGTGATGGATTCCCCGTACCTGGAGGTTTTTAAGATGAGACTGGATGTGGCATTTAGTGCCATGGTCTAGTAACCAGGTCAGTGTTGGATCAAGGGTTGGACTTGATGATCTTAGAGGTCTTTTCCAACCCAGTTGATTCTATGGTTCTATAGCCAGAGAGTCTCAGGAACACTGTGGTTGAAAAAAATTATGGCAACATGCTATCACATTGATCTTTCAAAAGTCTTTTCCTTGCCCTAGTGGCAAGGAAAAGTATTTCATGTGATATAATAGAAAAAAAAAAATTACTACTCTCTTTTATGGAGAATTATGTAAGTTGCAAAGATACTTTTTTCTCTCAGTTCAACCAGATAATCACCGATGTGATGTCATTTTCTTATAGAGAGAAAGTTTTATAGTCTATTTCTTTAATAAATACATTGTAATGTTTTACACTGCCATTTAATAAATGCACATTGCACATAAAAACGATTAAAAAAGAAGTAGTAATCCTATTCTGCACTTTAGTGCCCCCTTTGTAAGACAGTACCTTCTTAATGTTGCAAAATATGATAGTTTCTTCTACATGAAACCTGATTAGTTTAATTTGTAATTTAATAAATAATTTACTGTATAGTAAGCATAGTCTTTAAAAATAGCATTGTCCACCACAAGTGGAAGTTGCCCACATATTTTCATTCTACTTGTTTTGGTGTATTTAGATTCTAGCTCTACCCACTCTTCATCTATTTTGAATGTGTTTTCATTTAGTCACATGAGCTGACACTCAAGGTTTTCCACCGGAATGTAAATTCTTTTTGCATCTAAGAATGTGTGGGGGCTTAGGAACAGATGCAAAGGTTTAAATATATATGCTTAAGTAACATGTTGAATTCTACAATAGATGTTCAACATTTTTTATAACTAGCCAATTAAATCTTAGAACAAGTGATAGCTTTGAAAACAATAAGCGAAGCTTTTAGAATACTAAACTGCAACTGTGCTGTTTCTTTTTCCTCGTCTCTCTGAATATCATGTTTGATTTCACAGAGATACTGATAGGACTTTATGGGATTCAACAGTTTGCCTTCACATCAATAATTTTGTTTCTGGTTTTGTTTCACCCACAGAGTTTTGCTTTCACGTTAAATTGAAGAGTACTACGTTCTTAAAATGGAATCAAACTGGCAACAGTATTTTGTTATGTTTAGTGACAAGGATAATTTTAAACTATACAACTTAAATGGTTTCCATAACTTCAATCCTTTACTCAAAACACAGCTTGATTTTTTGAAATTTCACTGAAGTTTATTGACATTTATCTATGTTCTATGGAACACCTCTAAGTATGTCCAACTGCTCAACTTATTCTTCTAGAAGAATATTATTAGAGCTAAAAACTGAACACAGTTTTGTCAGAAAAAAATATTTTTCATATGCCTCAGTGTCCAGTTCTTCTCTCATCATAAAATATTGTTATTTAAGATGTCTCATTACAACACACATTTTTGGTGGGAAATAATAATACTGATTTAGACAATATGATTGCATTCACAGCTTTAATCCTTTGTTATTTTAATACTTTTGTTATCAAACATCCAATATACTGTGTATTTTGCATGAGTTGCTTAGTTAATTGATTTTCACCCAGTGGAATGTAATTCCCTACTGTGAAGGGAACAATAGAAAAATGTTTATTTGCACCACAGAATATACAGGCAATACAAAAATATCCTGCACTTTTATAGTATGGCTGTCTAGAACATCTGCTCACTAATCTAAATACTATCTTACACATCTGGATTGACTGGCTCTGTATCCAAGCCCACAGTGTATTACCTATCTAAAATCATAAACAGTTACTTCTTGTAAGGAATCCAGCAGAGAATCAGAACAGTGCATGAATGATTTTTCTTATCGATCTTCAAAATGAAGATTGAGGCATTTTTCAAGGAAAGTGTTACAAACTCCTCTTACTGCTGCTCTAAATTTACAGCCGATGAACACAGGAACTAATTCCCATAAGCAATTATTCTATCATTTTTTACAAGCATCAGGTTAACATGAAATGAAATAATGGAATTAGAAATTGTCCTTTGTTATTCTTGGAGCAAATTTATAACCTACCATGCCCCACCTTTGAAAATCATCCATTTCTGCTTGCAAGAAGTCCTGCTACTTTATCCTGTAGTTTTGGGGAGACAGAGATTGACAGCAAACATATAACTAGTTTGGATATTTTGTTTAAATAAGCACTTGTTAATGGTTGCTAACAACTTCAGTTTAGTTTCAGATTCTCAGTGAAAGTTGGGTACCTCAGGTCTTTGATTATACAAAAACACCTTGCCTAATAAAAACTGCACTCATTCTGAGGAAGTATTAAGAAAGTGCAGTGAAAGAACCTGAATCTTCAAATGAACATGAGACCATGGCTACAGGGAATAAAAAATTGACATGTGATGTACAGAACCATGTGATTGACTACATGAATGTAATTAGGAAATTCCAGCTAAGTCTACATCTGGATGCATTTTACTGTATCCATGTTATGATTCGTCTCTCTCTATAGGTGGTGAAACATAAGCTGATGTGGCAAAGTGCCACGTGAAACAGAAATTAGCCATCATAGGAACTAGAGATTGATTATAGGTTCAAATTGAGATCTGTATGATGGAAAGACAGTTCTTCGATACAAATTTAAATGCACACAATATTTGTAAGTGAGATGAAATCATGAGCAATGTTTTCATCCCAGTATTTGACACAACCTTTCCTTAAGAATAAAGAAATTGCTTGTTGTTTACTGTGAATTCAGGTATAATGAGTCATGTCTTGTATCAAACCTTGAATTTATCCAAGCGAATATGCATTTCAGAAAAAGATTCACAAACACAGATACAACTACATTTGCTGCTGGTGTACTAGGGCCTATCAGTTTATTCTCCTTAGAAGAACAATAATATGTTGCTCTTTTGTAAAACAAGCTAATTAGAAGTGTTATCAACTCCATTTTTCACACATAAATTAGTGAGAATTTTAAATCTGTCTTGAATATGGTGTACACACATGTTTCTGGGTGTAACTTAGGCCATGATTATTTCCAGAGCTGGCAAATGCTAGAAGAAACATACTGTGAACATTCATTTGCAATTTTAAATGAATTTCAATTGCTTTGTAGATATAACTATTTTATTCACTTTCCATCAATATCCACTCTTACAAACAAGTTTCCTGGCAAAAGTTTTTTCTAGAGCACAGGGTTTTATATGAATAGTACAGACTGTTAACTACAAGCAGATTTTAAATTGGTAGTCAAGAAGATACATGGACAAAAATGCATATTCTAAGAGTTACAGCCCTCCAATCAGCAAACAAAAAAATCACCATGTGATTATTTCTTCAACCAAAATAGCTTGAGTTACGAATTTCAGTTCTTCACAATGAACTATGGATGAGCTGCAGACCAAGAATTATAGAAATTAGTTAGCAAATCATTTCGAATAACAAATAAATTAGAGTGAATCATAATGCGTTTGTGAAAATGTCACAATTACTATGCTAATAAGTTTAAATTTACATAGTGCCTTTCATCTGAACAGATCCTAATGATGTATAATCTCAACATCCGGAGGAGGCATGATGTGACAAAGGCTGAGAAAAAAAATGTCTGATATTACTTTGTTAATACACAGAAAATGATACTTTATTTTTCAAGCTGTATTAATGCATTTAATTGCTATCAATAAAATAATCAACTTCTTTTTGTTTCTTTTTCTGTACTCTGCTTCTTTCTTATTGTGGGGTTTTTTTTAGCATTTAATTTTCTTTTAAATCCTTGTTTTTAACATTTTTTTTTGTTCCCTCTGCATGTTTCCTTTTATTCTGCTGTTGGTTTTTTATTATTTATTTTCCTGTACCATATTTTTTTTGTATTTGCTTTATGCTTCTCTTCCATCTGTCATAGCAATGTCTTCTATAAGATGCATTTTTCTCTCTATAGGTTTTTTGTACTCCAAGTTAGGAGGCAGAAGTATCACTTTTCCTACCCCTCCTCTCACCTTGCAGTGTTAGTGTCTCTAAATCATTTCTTTCAGTCTTTTCCATCATTCCCACTATTGGATACTCTTTTAGAGTCTTCTGCCTTAAAAATCCCTTCCTTCTTCATCCACAGTCATTTAAATGTCTCCTATTATCCTTGCCCATGATGCATCAAAAAATGTAAGCTATATGCAACTGCTATATATACCTAAATAGCATATGTTTTGCATATTAAACTTATGTGAGATCATATATTGATTCATAAGAGTGGTGGTTCCCTTTAATTACAGTCCACACACATACCATATGTAATATATAAAAAACATATGTCAGACTATCTGTGTGTATGAAGCACTCATGCCTTTTCCACATGGGCAGGTCCTGGGGCTATATTGATCTCCCGAAGGAGAGTTGGTATTACTTTTGGTTTTCCTTCTTAGTCTTCCATGGCCCAGAGGTTTCCCACTGACATGTGTCCCCACTTCTCAAGTTTGTCACTTCTCTACATGTTTGTTGCCTTCCTTGCTCCATGCTGGTATGAATCCTAGGTTTTTTTTTTTTAACAGAATTTTTTTTAGTAATTTGATTTACAGATTATCTATTTCAGAGCTTGTTCATGGAACTTTCTCTACCTTATCTTTTCTCTTTATTTCAGGGACTGCACTAGCTCTGTGCCTTCCTGGCTTCTCAGAAAGCTGATGTTTCCGAGATCTCAGTTACCAACAAAACAAAGCACAAAACCAGAAAAAAAGCCCAAAAAACCCAAAACAAACAAACTCTGGCATGTAAAATATAAAAACACTGGGACAGTTCAAAACAGATAACATTTTTAGAAATCACTTGGAAAATGCACATAAGCTAACAATAAATCCTTTTTCAAACACATCAGGAGCAGGAAACCTGCCAGAGAGTCTGTAAGGCCTCCTCTATTGGAATGAAGAAACACTCAGACAAGATGAGACTATATTGGAAAAACTAATTTTTTTTTCTGTATTCACCAAGGGGAAACTTAGGAAGGTTGCCATTCTGTAATCTTTATGGGAGAAGCACTGTGTAATCTCTCTCAAAATGAAGGGTCAACAGAAGCCATTATGGAGCAAGCTGACCAAAATAAGCTGTGAGGTGTCATCAGGCCCTGGCAGTAATTACCTAAGGATTCTAACACAGCTTAAGAATGAAATGAATGAACAATTAATATGGTAACATACTGGTGAAAATTGTCTTGAGTATGATGTTCATACTAGGCAGATTGATAAAACTATACTGAAGAAGAGAATTGCCAGAAAATGGATAATTGTAGTTTTACCAAGTGACAATTGACATTGCTAGTGTGAATGGAGACAATTCATCACAAAACCAGTGGAGTTCTTTGAAGGAATTAACAGTCATGAGAACAAAAGATTGTCCTAGCTAGTGTCCCAGGAAACATTAAGCATGAAAGTGAAGGAATATCTGGTATCAATTATGTCAATATCTGTTATAATTTAGTTATGTTTCCAAAAGATGGAACCTTCTCACCAAAGGTACTTGAAGAAGCAAGCTGACATGGTATAAGCAGAAGTGTCCTCAAAAGGATCAGTATCCTGTTAAAGACTGGAAAGAAAAAAGTTTGCAACAAAATAATATTTAGGGGTTTTTTTGCAGGTCACCGGAGCGTGCCACAGGGATCTCTGGGGGGAGCTATGCATAGATAAGGATTAATGAAAGATCTAGAAAGACACTGTGATGACAGATATTTGATAATATTCAATAGTTCTGCAAAGACATGTTAGAAGGCCTTCAGAAAGAAGGAAAAAATGAAAAGTAAAAAAAAAATTAAAACAAATGAACAAATAAGCTTTAAATAAATATTAAATTATGCAAATGGGAATTCTAGGCATCAAAATAGTCTTTATCACTCAAAAAATTTGGGTGTTAGCCCCTCACAAATATCATCTTACTGCTCAGTAGCAGAAAAATAATAGCTTAAAACTTACAAAGGAAAGGATGCAAAACATAAGCAAAGACACTCCTATGTAAAAGTCCAAGATTTGATAAGATCTCACATACATAGCCTATACTTCTGGTCCCATCATCTCAAGAAAGATATAACAGTAATGGAGATATGAAGATTTCAGGCTAAGGTGATCAAAGGCATGCAACAACTCCTATAAAATGGCTGAGGACTATTTATGGTGGGGGTAAGGGGTAAACCCACTGGAGTGGGTTTGTAAGGGCATTGGGGAGCAATGAGAAGTTCAAGAAAGGAGATGAATCACTTGGTCATTCACAAACAAGACTGAGCTGTGGCCATCTCTGTGGCCAAGAGATGAAAAAATAAGTCTCTGATGACAGTGGTCTTGTAAGTCAGAATCACTCTGTGTGCTTTTCCTAAATTTTGTCTGACTGCTACATTGGGCTGGAAAGGCAGAACAAGACATGGATGAAAATGTTTGTAAAAGACAGCCCAGCACAACTTTGCTTTGCCATCATTGAAGTTGCATGTTCATTCAAATGGTAGGTTAAAAGTCATTAGTCATGTGTTTTTAACTGCTTGGCAGGACCAAGTAATCAAGTCTGTTGGTCATTCACTAACTTGTGTGCAAGTGTGTTCAGCTGGTTCCCTAGTCATATTAAAACAAGCACTCTTATGTTCACAGAAATATGCTCTACTTCCCCTATGTTTGCAGGTGCAGTCCAAGCCCAATATGCCATGTCTGAGAGGTGGAAAAAACTATGTAGAATAGGTTTGTCTTAATTAATAGTTAACTCAATTAATTCAATTATTTGTTGAAATGCTTTTCAAATACTGTTTTCAAGTCAGATTATTCATTGACATCTTTCAAATAGTTTGAAATAAAAGTTTCTTGATTCTGAGATGGTCTGAGAAAATTAGTGATTTAGGTGTCAAATGAAGGATGTATAAATCTCTTCCATAGTATAAAAAACAGTGAATCATGTGGCTGAGATTTTGTGTGTAACTCAATACGAGAAGATCATTTGCCTTACTAGATAATGCCTCCTGTGATACCAGACCCGTCAGAAATAAAATAGTCACTGGAAAAAAATTTTTTTATTTGTTGTTCATTTTGATTTTGGATTTAAGCCAGGCAGCTGTTAATATGCCCCTGGGAATATGGAATGCTTTTCCCTAGAAAATAATATTGGTTTATATGAGGGGATAAGTGGACCCGAAAGGTGTTTTATATTAGATTGAGAGCCCAATAAGTCAAAAGTAAATATTTAATAAATGACACAGAATGTCACACTCCAGGATTACGGAGTAACACAAACACTGTGCTAAAATACAGATGGACTAGGTTATAATTCTATTAAAAGGTTTGTACCATACAAACAATATGCTGTATTATTTAAGAAATGATTTACTGTGTTCCCAAGGGTTAGCATACATTTCAAGATTGTAGTGATGATAATATGCATGTTTTATGTCAAGAATGGTAATTGACCCTGATGAATCATAGTGGAGAGGGTGATGTATTGTATTCCCATGAATGCATGTGTCATTTGCCATATTTTTTCAATAAAAATAGTTCTTAAGCAGCAAACCTTTCTCAAGATCTGCTAGTTAGTGACACATATCAGGATGAGAGTCCCAGGTTTCTCAGCAGCTGACACAAAGTAGAACTAGCAGGCTTTTGCTGTAAATCATCTGTGCCGTTGCAGGGGCAACTGAGTGGTGCACCAATATGATAACAGTTCTTTATTATCCAACCATTTCTCTGTGACTTGTAAACCCTATTGACCCTGTTCTATAAAACCATGAAATGACTGAAGTTCATTTTTGTGAAACTGGATGATAGCATATCTTCTGAAAAAACAAGTACAAGTTTTAGTGTTTTGGTGGGCCCACCTGTGTCTATCTCCTGCTGCAATCATAGTGAAGGCTATGAAATAGAAGACAAAGTCTACTGTTAATGTAATTCTTTAGTTTCAGGCCATAAAGATCCATGCTATGAGCAGACTCCCTTGCTCTGTAATCAATATTGTCCTTACTTACTCACTTCTGTAATGCCCAACTTAACACCTATCCTAATCAAGATGTTCCACTGTAAAAGAATTCTGTTTACTCATTATGCAGTATGTATTTTTTTTGTTACTTGGGCAATGTTTGTGAGGTCTGAATTCCATTTTATTTTAATTGGAATCATCGCCTAGGCTTTCTTGTACGATCAATAAAAGATATGTATATCCATATTTCCTACTTTAGCAGTCTTTGTACCTGATCTCAGCTTATCCTGTTTTTAATTGCAAATGTTTCATATTGGGTGAACTTTTAACTCTCATAAGTCATTGGAGAATGGAGCTGAATAATATTCTGTACACTTGGGAAAACTGGTTTCTTATCACCACATAGGAACATGTAAGTAAAGTATATTTATTCTATATTTTGGTTATTGTCTCCCAGTCCTAGTATTAGTCTTGTCTGGGAGTTGATTGCTTTCAGGAACAGTTACTGCAATATGATGTTTCCAGATACTGTTGTTCTATCTGTTTTTTAATATCACTATTGTCTCCAGGTCCAATCCAAAGTTGATCCAGGCAGTTCAGCAGTCCTCTAAGGGGCCAGCTTTTTCTTGATAATACAGCATAGTGACCTCACAAGTATCTAAGGAGAGTAGCTCACTCCTGGGATGGGAAGTTTGTTGTAGATGTTAGAGCAGATTTTTTCCATCCTATGCTGGGAGCAAAGCTATGATGAGAAATAACTATTCTGGTGAAGGAGAGTACATTGTGTTGCAAAATAAAAACACGTAGGGCTCTGGTGAGGTTAATACCTTCACAGGTATGAAACATGAAGCAAAGGGGAGTGGCTAAAGAACACTATACTCACTGAGACTGGTATTTTCTAAAGCATTTGTGCCTACTAATAGATACAAGCAGTCCTAACTGAGGGCTCGATGGGATTTTGGTATCCAACCCTATTTTCACAGAAGGGTGTTGGTTGTGACCCATGCACACGATTCTCAATTTTGATTGTCCAAAAGGCATGTGTCAGAATTTGAAGAGCTTCAGTTGATATAAATGCCATATAGGTGAACAATACATACAAACCCTTTTCCTTCTTTATTGTTTTATGTCAACAACTTTATTGTTGACATAAAGTTAGAAGCCAACAGACTAGTTCCTTATTTTAAAAGGTAGTGGTTTGATGCCAAAGGTTTGAGGTACAATGCCTAGTGATGAAGGATGTTTGGTATCAATTAAAAAAAAAAACAAAAAACCCCCACAAATGTTTTCAGTCACACAATCAATCTCCTTCTGCCTTCAAATAAAATGTGGTGACCAGATTTTCAAAATCTGCTTGGCTCTTTTGATAATCAGGCCCATAAACACCAAAGAAAATATTTCAAGAACTTGTGTAAGCAAAAATAACCATTTAAGCATCATCTAAATTCCAGACCAGTAGAATAAGTCTAAATGGTCACTTTGTTGTCAATGTACTGGAAAAAAAACTTTAATGATAAAAATGCAAGAAAATTGCTTCCTTCTGCTAATCTTATTTTGGACCAAGAGTGAGTCTAATTTCAAGATGTTGTCACATCCTGGTTGGAGGTGGCTGTTTGTTGACAATGAAACTTGTTTCCTACTTCTTAATATGAACCAGAAAATTGTCTGTGCATGTTAAAACCAAAACTAAAATAGGCAAACTACTAAACTAACAAAGACCTTTGCGGTATGGTTGCTGTGGTTTGGTTCAATTTTCTTTTTCCTTCCTTTCACCTTCTTCCTTTTTGCTGGTTCAGTTGAAGCAGACTGTTCATCAGCCAGGTTTGTGGAAAGAGGCACTATTTTCTGTGACAGCAAGTCATATTGAAAAAAAAAACAAACAGAAATGTTTGAGCACATAAGCTCTTCTTTTGTCTTTCAATTAGCTGTCTTTGAGGACTAAATGCATGCAATGGAAGGACTTTCCTTACATTAATTTCCTGTTAGTCTGTGACAGTGTTTCTGTCTGATTCTTCTTCTCTCTCCTAAACTACTTTTAAAACCTTGGTGCTATGCAGTAGCATCTCTCCAGGGCATCTTGCCAGGAGGGCTTCCTTGGGCCCTCTGCTTACACTCCTAAATAGCAACAAATGCTAAGCTGATCAGGTAGGAGTGTTTCTGATCTGGTTACTGAGGACCTATTTCCCTCAAAGAGAAGTCTGCAAACAGCCAGAAAACTAGTGAATTTGCAGAGCTTTTGTATTTGGAATGAGATTTCTTTCATGCCTTTGTAATGTCATTCTTAAATGCTGAAAGGAAAAACAAGAAAACAACACAACAAACCTAGTGGTTTCATTTTCATAGTAAGAACTGTAAAAGTATATAACAGACTAAGAGTGGGGTAATGTAACCAGACATCCCAACTGGCATATAGTGAGCCAGTTATTCCTATTCTTCTTTGTTATTTTTTTCTTTTGCTTTTAATAGTGTTATACCCATCTGTTTTGAGAAAAATCTTATGAGGTTTTTTCCTGATTAGCTTCATGTCTTAGTCTCTAGGAAAAACCTGAACAACTAGTTTTTTTGGTTTTGTTTTTTTTTTTTTCTTTGTGTGGGCTAGGCTTGTCTGGTTCACATATGTCTTATAAACAACCCCACCTCCACCTTCCTCCCTGTTTCCTGACATACTTTGCTATTGCATCTTTTCAGTGGGAGTGACTGCTCTCTCAACTGATGGTCGACTTTTCAGCTGAGAATCAAGATGTGCTATTTAGTTTGCCCTCATGAGTTGTAGCAGGGAAAAGATGCTTTTTTTTGTTTTAAAGAAACGATGCACATCAACCTTGATGCATGGTTACTTATAAATAGGCTTCCAATCCAAACTGTCACTTTAATAGAGCATCTCTAGAAAGAGATGGGACTTAAATCCTTGTATCACTCCCCCAGCAACCATTTTGTGTTTATCAGGACTAAAAAAGGTCTTACAAGGGAGAGAAGGTTACCTCCGATAAGGGGGAAATCTTTGGTCTTACAGCTTTGTCTTGCCTCCCTGATTAAGACAATTAGGACAGATGAGAACACTGAAGTAGGACTCCAAAATGTACAGGTGTAATTGGATGCTCCGGAATCCTAGAAGTATTCTCAGCACCACCAACCGCCTCTGTGAGTCCAAACCACCACTGTGGCATCCTTCCTTCTTATTAGCAAGGGTAAAAGATCTCATCTGATAGTGTGAGAGAGAAAAGCAGGAGCAAGTCTTGGCAAAAGTTCCTGAAATTGACTCACATTGACTGTTCTGTCATGCATAAATTAGTCAGTTATTAGGAGGAATTACATTGTGCTGCACCTGAGAACAACCTGCCTCTGCAAATGCCAAAACGGATTCAGCACTCTTTGAGACTTCGCTTTGCATCCATCACTTTTAAAAGAACTTAGCTTTCCCTCTGCAATAACGTGCAGGGGTTTTATGCTGTCATGGAGTTTTTCTTTGGTAATATAAGCTGTTCTCAAAGCCCAAGGGGCATGTTTTGACCTGTTTCTTTTATGGTGGAAAAAAAGCAGCTAGGAGAGGTTCTGAGTTTTATAACCCTACTTCCAGGCAGACATTGTCATTAGCATATATGGAGCTGTTTATCTAAGAAACCCTGTGCTGGCCTGGAGGGCAGAGGTTTGCACTGAATAAATATCTTATTTGGGATCTCAGAATATGTTTGGGGTAATAGAAGAAACAGTGGCTCTCAAACTGGAAGATGAGTGAAATAATCCCACCTTTGTGGAAGTATGAAGAAAGTGGCTATCCCCACCTAAATGCTACAGAAGTTAAATTAAAAAGGATAAATGTTTGCAGTGCTGATGAATAGAAAGTGCAATAATTTGACTACCCTTGAATGCTTTGCCTCATTACTTAGCTGCTGTTCACCCCTGTTCACCCCTGCTTAACGGCCGGCATCCAGGCAACAAGCATTGCAAGGCAGTACAGCAAAGGGTTGCAGAGTTGTCAGTCTTCAAAGATGAGTTTTTAGCTGACAGAGGGAAACATGGGCAATATTTCCATACCCAGTCCTTCCAGGCTCTGTTGTCCTCAGACAAGAGCACTATAAGATGTTCTTCATTGAGAAGCTTTTCAGCCCCTTACTTACAGGTATTGCCTTTTCTCTGTTACTCTGAAGAGGATTATATTGGATCTATACAGTGTAGAGATAATATGTGAACTACAAAGTACAAAGTGATACTAAATATGAAAATGAATGAAGTTAAACTCCAAATTGCTTATTAGGGAACAGTTGTTTATAACACGAGTAAACTTTGCATGGTGAGGTAATGCTTCAGGCTACTGAATGGTCCCCAACAGGACTGTTTCATCCCCTTCCTTTTTGCATGATTTCTATTTATGACAGTGAGTGTGTGTATATCCAAATTCCAACATACTATGTTTCACATTTTCAAGTGAAAATATTTTACCCCTTCCACATCTAAGCTGTCCAGAGAGGCTGAACTTCATGAGTCCCATACCAGTGACTCAGTGCCATAAATAACGGCCAGCCTTCGCGAACGAAGATCTGTGGAAGGTCTTTGTACGCCTTCCAGCCTGCGCATTGGATTTATTTTAGGTGGGACACAGTGCACGCAGAACTGAGCCCACCCTTTAATCCTAAGGTTCATCTGCCGGGGGCCAAGCGAGCTTGGACAGTGGCAGCGAGGTCCTCAGGACGTAGGTGGATTGCCTTACAGGGCTAACGGGCTCCACCTACCCGGGGAGTTTCCCCGACCGGGAATCGAACCCGGGCCTCGGCAATTACAGTGCCGTGTCCTTAACCACTAGACCACCAGGGGCTCCCAGTGCCATAAAAGAGGTGAGATAATTTCCATGCCACTCTACTTGGTACTAACCTGTATATAATGGGATTAGAGACACTTCAAGGAATTTGCTCCCCATGTTTTCATTCCACTCATATTTCTCAGCTTCACTTAAAGCTGAAGAGCTCCAGAGGGCCTGGGATGATCCTTAATAAAATTCAACCTTAGGGAATACTGTCTACTAATTACAGTCTGTATTCACAGGATGTTTACAGAGTAAAAAAATTGTGTAGAGCTTGGAATGGAAGAAATTGATGGGAATTTCAGGAAAAGTCAATGAAAAGAAAATTGCAAATAGGTACAGAAATAAAAGGAAAAGTTGTCTGGTCTTAATGTTTTTTGAAAAAACAGATTTTAGAAAAATGCTATTTCCTTACTTTATGTGAAGAGACAAGAAGAACTACAGTGTGGGGAGAACAGTTGTAATGGGAAAAGAAATATTTACTTTTTTAAAATTAGGTAGTAAGTATCCTTGAAAACAAACCTACTTACAGAAAACTAGTAGTTCTGTTGTGGGAATAATTAGGATTTGGAAAGAAGAAGAAGCGACTTATCAGTGCCTTAAACTTAAAGTTTTCTCCATGGTAAAAGAATCATAGGAGAATAATAGTGGTGGGCAAAAATCATCCAAGAAGTGACAAACAAAAATTTGAAGAGATCTATGTCTGGGTTTGCAGTGCTTGGACTCCCGTTGGAGGATAGAGCAGACAACAGCGGATAGAAAACAATGCAATATGTCATTTCAGGCAGCTAGTTGGCCACACATACTACAGGTGAAGTAGATAGCTGAAATCTGGATTAAGATTTCTTAATCCTTCAGTTCATGAATTCATATCACAGGGTAAATGGTGGGGAAAGATCAGAGCTGGGAGTGGTCATGACTGCTGTAACTCTAATTAGAGCAGTAGACATGGCATTAACATTAAAACGTAAAATTTTAAAGATATTGAAAGGTAAATCAGGTTTTAGCATACCTCAGCCCACAAGTATCATAATCTATTTTTGCTAGATAAGGCTTCATTTGCCTTCCTGGCAGTAATCCTAAAAATTAAAGCAGAGCATTAGAAAGTTCACTAGGCCTGTCTGATTGAATAGACCTGGCCCTGAATTGTCAAATACCTTTTATCTCAGTCAGTTGTTCAAATCTTGACATAATGGATGCTTCTGGAAATATTTTGTTGTGTATGGAGATCAGCCAAGTTACCAGTTACAAGGTAGGGTCTCTTACTATTAATGTGGCCCATTTATAATTAGAACTTTTTTGTTTTCATTCCACTTAGAAGAGATTCCTTTAGCAGAGATACTAATACTCTCTATTACTCCTACTTGTCCTGAGATCTTGAAACTGTGTTCCTCCTCCAGCAATGGGATACCTGAGCCTC
The DNA here is from genome assembly GCA_013397135.1 of Pachyramphus minor. Taxonomy (NCBI): domain Eukaryota; kingdom Metazoa; phylum Chordata; class Aves; order Passeriformes; family Tyrannidae; genus Pachyramphus; species Pachyramphus minor. The sequence goes on from VYXB01004635.1 coordinate 330,840, forward strand.
AGAAAGTGGTCTTGCGTGGCACAATTGGCTTTCTAAAAGGTGATATATGTGGGGATATTTAAAGAATAGTTCACAGAGATTTAACTGAAGGATTCTCACTGATGTTAGTTTACCCCCTGTGAGTCTGACAGGGTAGATTAAGCCACATTGGGGAAAATAACATTGATGCTCAGTCACTCACAAAAGATCACTGCTATTGTGTCATTCCTGAGAGGAGACAGTAGGTATTAGCTATTGCAGTCCCAGTTCCCTCGATTTGAAGCTTGTTAAGCTGGTTTTATATTCATTGAAGGAGTACTTGTGGTAATAAGCAGCTAAGCTGATGCTCTGTGATCCTGCAGCTAAGGCTGATAGAGGAACTAAAACATATATTTTTAGGTTAGTGCTGCAAGAAGGACTGCTTTTTCCTGGAGTTTATTGGTTAATAAAAATAATCTGGTTTAATCAGTTCAGAGAGATGTCCTGCTGTGTTCATATAGAGCACTGTGGTTTGGGCTGGGTCCAGCAGTCCTTCCTTCCCAAGAACTCCAGACATCTTTATCAAGTCCCTGAGGTGGTTAGTCTCTCACCCTTATTCGTGGAGAGGGTGGTGGATCTCTGATTTGTTCTTCCTGTCTGCCTGACTCATCCTTCCACACTTAATTTTTTAATGCTTGCTGTTTGCTTCTCTTCTGCTGTCAGATACTAAAGAGTTAAAACTGTTTGAATCCACCACAGTGTCTCTTCCTAGTGAGGGGGGGTGGGAAATAAATGCTCTGTTTCTTTACTTTACTTGAGATATGTCACAGAGGTTGCAGAAAAATGGAGTAAGTGACAGCATCTTTCACGTTATTCTGTCATTTTTCAGAAATAAGAAAATTTCAAGCACTTATGAGTCAGGAACATTGACTCATTACCAACAGAAACAAACAATTCCAAATGTCTGAATAAAAAGAAAAAAAATCCCATAATGCAGCTGCTACTGTCAAGCTGCAGAAAATAACCCGCTGATAATCTGTCTGCACAGCCTGACTTCCTGAAAGGCAGTACAGGCAGCATTCTTACAGCCAATATGGACTGTACTTTTCCTCTTACTGTACAATTGAAATAAACACATGAAAAATTGCATAATATTATTGTGTTACAGTAAAGCATATATATCTTCAAGAAGAAAAAATCTTTTCAAGTGAAGATCAAATGCAAAAGAACAGAAAAAAAGATGTTAAAGATATGTTAAAGAAGTATAGTACTTAGAATTTATTTTTGTCCAGAAGTTCATGCACTGTTGCTTCTCTATAGATTATTATGCTGTGGCTAAATACTGCAAAACATTCCCGTGTACAGTTTAATAAGTAAATGAACAGTAAGTAATGACAAAGCTGACTTGATATTCTGTTTTTGGATAACTGGAAAGAATTAATTTTGCACTTGGAACTACCATATTTAAAATAGAAAAAAAATTGTCTCCCTCACAGAAATATTTTTAAGTCAATCATTTATAAAACTTCATCTTTGTTTGTGTGTATGCGTACTCTGAAATAGTTGTGTTCAAATTAGGATTCTTTGCTTCTTTGAGTGGACTCTGGTTGCCATTTTTCAGTATTTATTGCCTGACGGTGTTAATCATAAAGCATTTTCTCTGAGCAGTTGATATGCAAACAGACAAAGTTTGCAATTGTGTTGCTCAATTGTAGCTGATTAGAAACTCACATGATATAATTTCTATTTCTGGACTGAATGACCATGCATGCTCTTCCAGGGTCAATATTTGCATGGGTGAATTGAAAATCCTATTTCTGAGTATGCTTGAAATATGCTTCTGCATTTGTGCCAGGAAGTGAGAAGGTGAATACAATGGGAAATTAATTTTAAAATAGAGTTAAGCTCTCTGCCTTGATCTAGAACTAAAATTGCAAAATGAATCTTAAGAGAACAATAATAACTATAAATCTGTTTCCTTTTGGGTGGTGATGAACTGTTCCGAAGTATATACTTCTCAGTATATTTTCTTGACCTTATTTTTCCTTTTCATGGGATCAATTAGATTTCTACATATTTAATTCTTTGCTTGTACTTTTAAAGAATTTTAAAAGCAGTCTTGGCTGCATCTGAAGATATGTTCTCATATGTTCCTTTTGACTTATTCTGAGTCTTGCTGGTATAGTAGGAAGATAAGACAGATGCAGAAAATCATAATGTACTTGCAAAAGTGATGCCCTTCCTCACTGATCTCAATGTTTTATATACTAGAGGTTTTATCTTTAGCTATCTTGGTTAACACTTCTGTGAATTTAAATTAAAGCTTTTAATAAATAGTCTCTGCTGCATTTTCAAGACCATCCTTCATTGATTTGGAAATCAATAAACCATATCTGACAAACCTGACATAAGTATTATGCTATATAAGTTTTAGCTAAAACTACTGTTTAAAACCATGGAAATTTTATATTAAGCCCAAGAGTGATTATTTAAACATTGGTTAGTTAACAGGTCATATTCTTTAGAATGGCACTATGAATTTCAACAGCTGTACTGATTTCATTCCTATAAAATCTGAATTGATAAAAAATTCCTAGGCCAATTGGTTTCAATTGATATAGAAACTTGTTTTGGAAAAAATATTGTGAAAAATGTGTACAGTTGATGTGCAATAACTCTTGTTTCAATGTCAATTTTTGTTTCACTCCAGAAAACCCAAGTCAAATATAACAGATATGAACATTCAGACAAAGGGATCAAATGAAAATGATACCTTTGACCCAAACAGTATGTGTGACATACAGTACATGATGTTAAGCAGAAGGTGAACTCATATTGCAGTTCTATTGAAAGTTTTTTATTTGAATATTGAGCTGGAAATCTTTGAGGAGTACACTTCTGTATGAAAACCAAAGACATCCTTTGTTCTCTTCACAGTACTTGAACTTCTTGGTTTTGACTGCAACAAAGCAGTTCAGAGCAACTGGCTCTTCCTCTCATTTTGCCCATATTCATTTCCACTCTCCTTTTGGGTTCCATATAAAAACAGTCAATTCCATATGCCCTAGAGAGACAGTAAAGCTCCTGAATAAGAAATATGGATTTTTTTTTTAATGTTTTGCAGAAATATGATGAAATAGTTTGGAGGAGAGTCTTGAAAACCATATTTTCTTACAGGAAAGTGAAGTGTTAAGTGAGCCAAAAACCTGATGTGTGCACCTGGCTCAGAAGAGTAGGCAGCATGAAGTATAAATTGCAGTGTAAGTGAAAGATACAGATTTTCAGTGATTCTCTGAAGGCAAATCAGTCCAGTGATCCATATTTTTTGAGTCAGTCTGTGGTTTTTCTCTTCCTTTTACATATCTACTTAGTGCTGTCAGTACGTGTTTCTGTGGCACAAGTAAACCTCCACCAGCTTCTGGGCTTGGATTCTATATTTCCAAAATATCTGGGAATTGGGTGCTTTGGGACTTTCTCTGCTCTAAGTAAACTGTACCTTTCTTGGTTGTCTCTGAAAGCCTTCCAAGAAATAGGCAAGATGTTACCCTTCATAACAAGGGGAATTCTTAGCACATTGCTGTTAATATATTTGCTTCTTAGTCCTGTCTTCCCTGTACACAGACGTGCACACCCTCTACTCTCCTGTTATAGCTCTCACAGTACCTACAGCAGTTGAAAAAAAGTTTAAGGTCCTGACTAGAGGTGCTCTTTGAAATTACAGAGGTCTTTCTCAATTTACTTCTTCTGCAGTCATCTCCCTCAGCTTGATTCTTCAGCACTGAAACAGTCATATTGGAATTTAAGATTGTTGTCTGTCATTTATATTATCGATCATTATAGATTTATTCACTACCTCTACTTATTTGCCACTGAGCTCAATAACATTGCATATGTTGCCAAAACTGAAATGAAAGAGAGATAAATCAGGCTTGGCATGTACTTTGAAAGTCTAAGGTTAGGGGGTGTTAGTCACATAAAAATGGAGCCATGCTTAGAAACATTGAAGAAGATGTCAGTCATACAGTGGAATTTGAAAGTAGTGATCAATAATTTATACTAGTGATCACTTGCCCCTTATCTAATAATGCACTCTGTACTATCCACAGTCTAATTTCATTTGGTGTTAGTGATCACTGCTTTTCTATTTATAGTGATCTTATTAGACCTCAAAATATATTTCCGTTTTTCAAGATATAGGACATCTTCTGCAACTCTATGTAACATATATTCAGATAGAATTTGATTAGGCTGGGCAATTGCTTATGACTCATGCCTAGTTTAAGGTACTAAAGCAGGCAGGGAGGCGCCAGTACAGTTTTGAGCCTTCCAGGGTACGAGTTAAAGAGCCTTTCTAAGTCCTTGATACATTATGAACATTTTAGTTACTTTCAGAATCACATCAGATTTGCTGCCAGGAACCCTTGCACATGTTTGGTTTTTTTCTTTTTTTTTTTTCTTGTTGTCAGAATTCTAGTGAACAGGAGAGACATGCATGGGTTATTGCACCTAAAAGGACTACTATGAAAATATTTTCAGTGGTAGGGCTAGGAGGGGTTTACTTGTTTTAAGCAACAGATATAGCAAAAAGTGACATTGACATAGGCAGATATCACCTGTTTTTATAGACCATAGTTTAACAGTGGTATTTGTTACTGGCATAACTAAACATATATATATGTATATTTATATATGTGTCTATTTATATATTTTTGTGTATTCTGGTGTGTATTTATATATATGTATGCAGTGTACATACAGCTATGCACACATATATGGGTGTGAATTTTTATACCTATTCCTATACCTATCTATATGACATACACACATACAAGGTGAGAGGTGCAAGAGGGTGCTGGCCAAACTGGATTAGGACTAGAGCAGGATCAACCAGCAGGATAAGCCAGCATGACCTGTGCCCAGTTTATGATCTCTGGCTATGAAAATGGCCTCTGTTTTGAAATTAAGACCAGAGGGTCTTAAGGGATGTTCAAAAGGCCCTGTGCTTACAGAAGAACTGCTCCCATCTGGCTGTTTGGATCTCTCCAGGGTTAATATGAGGGCCATCCCTAAAGTTAAAGTTGAAGCCATGAGAACCACAGTGTAAATGTTAGAGTCGGAAAAAGCTAGCATAAAACATAAAGGTAGATTATTTTATCCCAGAGACTAGCAGGGATGGTGGGTTAATGCCACCAGTACTTATCCCTGGGTACAACAGGGTCAACATGCTCAGACAACACGGCCATCTTTTCAGTTTTATCTTAAGAATCAGTTCACATCTTGCATAATTACAAGAATTCAACCTTGGAATGGGTTTAGGGAGGAAATCACAGCCTGCCTGCTTTTACTTTTGCCCAGAGGGGTTGGTGTAAATAAGGTACTAGCATTAAGTTGAACCATGACGACCCTAACAGTTACTTTAAAATGAGATGGAGAGTCACTTTAATGAACATCTCAAACCTTTTTTCCTTGTCTTTCTCTGTATTTATTAATTAGGTTAGAGTGGAATTTGCTATACAGAAGTATGAAATAAACTCACCTTATGCAACTACTGAAAGCAAGCTTCCTCAGAATGTCCTGGTCAGTTTGTTTCTTGGGATGGTGAGAAGCAATTTACTGAACCTTATGAAAGTGTATTGCTTAGTAGAGTCACATAACTCTCTAAATGTTAATTTAATTCTGATTCTACAATTTTCATAAATGGACTCTGCTTTAAAAAGTTACATTTCAAAATTATAGCTTGTACTAAAATGCTATCATATCTAAGGCGGTCCAGGATGAAGGTAAAGAACCTCTGTGGTGTTTTAAAAGTCCCTGACTTAATGTTCAAAATTTCATTTTTTCCTGCCTCCAATGTGAATTTAGTGAAAAGAAACCCCAAACAAAATTATTTATTATGCCTCATCAATCTTTGGTGTGCATAAGCAGTGACTTTTTGGTATTTCTTTCAGTCATGTATATAAGTGAATACTGTGATGAAAGTAATATACTATGTTTTTATTCCATTGATTCCATTGGTCACTTTTACTGAAGCAGTGTTTATAGTTTAGCTGGCCTTGATGATGTCCATAGCATGCAGGCAGAATTGTGTGGACAGAGGGAATGTTATCTATCACAAAATTATCTGTCACGCACTACCTATTTCAGCCAACCACGGTATTTTGTCTTTTTGAAGTCTTCCCAGAATTTTCTGTCCTGATGGCAGTTATACCTCTGGAAATTCTTATTGTCAAAAATCTTTCACTTTGCCCTGGGTTTGATTAACTTTTTACTCTTTCCTCCGAGTTTTAATTAACTCAACCTGCACCAAAATCAGTAAGCATTATGGAGTGGAGTTCAGATATCATTAAATGATACTTTTTACTTTTAACTCAGTTACTTAAGGCCTTTAATTACAGCAGAAATATGCTCAAAAGCAATGTGTAAAATACCCATTTTTTTGTTAATATTATTAATTAAACCTTTTCTATATGGTAGGGACATCTTGTTTATGCTTAATTAAAATGGAGCAAATAATATTTCAAAAGAATGTAATTTCCTGCATTAGTAATCTGGCAGTTCACAAAATGCTCACAAAGATATATTTCAAACTGGTTTTCTATTGGTTTTCCCTTGGGGTTTGAAATTGATAGGTTGGAAAAAATATTCTTATGTTATCTAAATCCTACACTTTCTGAAATCAGGTCAGCAGTGATCTAAAGAGGGATCCTCATGTCTTCTAAGTCAATCAGTGCTTCAGCTCGAAAACAAACAAAGAAGGAAAAACTTTAGAGAACAGTGTGAGAACACTTACCAACCAAATAAATGTAAATGAGCTACGATGGACAGACTCCTTTGTACTATGGTTTAGCCACTTTTTATAGCACTAATAAAGATCTGAAAAAGGTCTCTAATCTGTTGTGCTACAGACACACCCAAAGGCTTTGCAATTTAAACAACCAAGAAAAATCTGTAAGGAGGAAAACATGGGGGTAGATAAGCCGGTTTGCCTGAGGGTGAACGACAGGTCCCTTAATGAACACTGGGTTTCCCATTCTAGTGCCCCTCCGGAGCTCATAGCCTGCTAGTCTTTCATCCCTCACACTCCTTTAAAGTAAAAGAAGATTGAGAGGTGACTTGATTATAGTGTAGATGGAGTAACTTCACAGGAACAAAACACTGGCTACTGAAGTGTTCTTTAATCTAGAAGACAAAGGTGTTGCAAAGTATAAGAGCTGGAAGCTGAAGTCAGTCAATTGCAAATGAGAAATAAAATAAGCATCTTTACAGAAAGAAGGTGATTAAGCACTGGGGGAAAATATATATCAGAAGAATTCACAAGTTTCCTATCAATTAAGGGCTTTTGTAGCATTTTCAGATGAAATGGAAAACAGATTTTCAAAAGAAAATCTTTGTCTGAAAACACGTGTGATTTTTGATGAAAGCTGAATCTTTCATTTGTGAAATTTTTGTTTTGTTTACCGTTGCTTAGATTTTCTTTCACCATCTGTTAGATTAAAGAAAGGTAGACAATATTGTATTTTATTTATTAGTATAGAAGATAGTCTCCGGAAGTTATGACATTATGACAGAAAACCAGCTTCGGAACAAAACCTTCAAAAAGCCATGAGCTTCCAGTATTTTGGCTGGAGAGGAAAATACAAAAGTTACTCAATATATGTCGAAGTCTCAGAAACCAAAAAACTAAATAATAAGAAAGACAAAATAAGATTTAAAAACATATGGAAATCTTGACTAAATTAATGTCTTGTTAAGTACTTGAAAATAAAAGAAGTCTTGGGTTCCAGGTAAAAGAAAGACTATGAGGTGTCTGAAAATATTGGAACTTAGGTTTTGCTTGGCATTTTAATGAGATTGATTTTTTTTTTAAAGAGAAAAATTATCAAATGCCCCATTTTCTAATAATGAAGAACTCAGAATGCCTCTTAGACAACGTCTGAATTATTATAAATTTAGAAAAAGAGATACCTCTGGTTTTCCATGTCTTTCCACTGTGGTTTAAAATTTTTGTCTTACCCTCAGAAAATAGTAGCTTTGATCCTTCTGAGGAAGATTTCACCTTCTGAACTCTAAGACTGGCTGGATCTTAAATACTACTCATAGAGGGTTTGTGACATTGTATGGACATAAGTCTTGCTTGTTCTATTTTAACATTTATATTTTTCACTGGATTCTATCCTATGGAAGATCAACCTGAAGATAGTCCCAGAAAAAGCCTGAAATGCTCCAATTAACTGCTGTTATACCAAGAAAACACTGGTGCAAGCTTTGAATACTTCAGTGGCTCAGATAAACAAGAATCATCCTAGTGCAGTGTCCTGACTGAAAACGTGAACCTGATCTCAAGCTGTTGAAAGGCTGCAGGTGCATTATTTGTTTGTGCATTGCTGGGGGCAGATGAGAAGCTGGAGGTGGAGGGAGGAAAACTGCTCTGTGATGCCGCTGCTTCCATTGTTCTCCTGTTACAACCTTATCTCTGTGTCCAAATAAAATGTCAAAAGCTGCAAGAGAAATGCAGAAACAGAATGGTTAGAGAGTGACATCTGTCCTCAGTGCAGGCAGAGGGTGAGGAGGGATAAGGTCATATCTTATTGTAGAGTGTTCATGGTCACTATGGCTGCCTACAGGCTTTGTTAAGAGGTATGTTTTCCCAGCATTACTATACTTCTAGGGAAATGAATTAACAAACCTTTTCTTATACAATGCCATGCTCATTAATTCTGACTGAATTTCAAAGAACAAGTGCATGTTGTGCATGAAAAGTAATAATTTTTGTCTTGCACCTGAAAGGTCTGGATGTCTGCTGGCAAAATGTAATTTAGAATGCAGACCCTACCACTTGCATAGGCCTTCCTGTCCACTTCCTGTTCCTGGAGCCATTTATTTTCTCTCATGGGAAAGGATGGCTCCTGTGAACAGCTCATTGCTTCCAGGATGCCATCTCTGGGCAGCTGTGGGAGGTTGTACTAGACTGGAAATGTAGGTGATCGTAATATTTTGAAAATTTTTTGCTCCCTATTAAGGAGCAGATATTTTTTGCTCCCTATTAAGAAAAGAGCCATAAAGCATTCTTCTGTCTTGCCCTGATGGACTTAACTGCCCACTTCAATCAATATTATAGAAACTATTTTCAGGCTCAGCCTACAACAATTCCAGTTTCTCAGTCAAAATATACCAATCTCTGCAGTCATAGAAAAGATGACTGTAGTTTATTGTCTAGTAAATTGTTTGCCAGACTTGTGTGGAATAGAAGGTAGAGTAGGGATACCTTTCTGGTCTATGTGCACATTGTCTGTGACCACAAGTTCTTAGTCTGTGCCCAGAACTCACAGGTGTTAATAACACATGATAAAAAAAGGCATAATTATCTGATATTCATATTGATATTGAAATGGATGGAAGGGACATTTACCATCTGTTCTTTAACTGGAAGAGAAGGAGAAGAGAAAGAGGAAGAGATTGCAAGGTTATAAATTTTAACATGGTTCATGCAACCTATTTATAGATATCCAAGAAAGCACAGCCTTTCAATTTGATCATCAAGCTTCTCTCTCCTTTTTAGCTCATGGTAGAGTCCTAATCATACAGCACTTTTGCTACTCAGGTTTCTTTTCTAATATAGTCAGCAAAGTCATACAATGACAGCTCATAATTTAAGTTCCCATGACAAATTAACGAGAATTCCTTATGTTGGGAAACAGGGACTGACATGATATAACTTCTAGACAGTGCTAAGGGTTGTAGCCACCACATACATTTGCTCCTGTAGTGTCCGAAGTGGTCTCGGTCTCTGGCCAGTTGGGACTAACATCATGGAGAGGATGTGAAGCTATGTTATGTATTTTGTCACATTAAGTGGGTATGAGAATTTGAGTATCATAAAGATGAAGGAATTTAATTGTGGTTTATGGGGACTTCTGCTAGGATTGTTGGCACTTGTTGATTTTTTTTAACACTTCTGAAATTTTGGTGATGATGTTAGGCACTAAAGAGGTTCCTACAGAGGAAAGATTAACACCTCAATATCCCAATCAATTTTTCTTCCAAACATTAAAAATAAAAGAAAGGCTAGGATGAAAAAACTAGGGAGTGGTGAGAGCACAATGCCTTGAACAAATGGGTGGCACTGCCACTCATTCCCTTTCACACACAGCTGAGTTTTCTTTCCTGACACAGAAGTGCAGAGCACAACCAGCTGTGGGCTTGCTCTTTGAGGTTGTCTCTCTTTGTATGATTTAACATCTCTCCATAAACCATTAGCAAGACAAATAATTCCCATCATCTTCACTATCTCCAAGGGGCGTATTGCCTTCAAGATATTACATGAGAGGGTCATAGTCAGTACTTCAGTGACTTTTTGACATATTTGAATCTTTTCCCCAAGACTCAGTGTACTGATGTTTGTTTTTCTAAATATCCTCATTGCTTCTTCCAGATAAAATCTTTATGCACTTATTTCTCAATTTTCTGGTGGGACTAATGAGGTGACTTTTAACACTGCAACGTCCAACATAGTGCTTGGGAGTCACAACAAGTACATCCTTTCAACTGGCTCATTCAATATCATGTCAATATTGTAGGTGCACCACAATTACACTGTAATTCGTATTTGTATTGCAGATTTGTGTAATACATAGTGAAATACGGGTTCTAAAAAATGCGTTAAGTACTCAACAAAGTGATTATTCATGGCTAATTCAATGTTGGTGTAGTAAACTTTATTTACAGGATTTTTTCCGTATGGTGTTACATATATACGTGGATTTCAAAAACAAACATTAAAAATATCAGCCTACAGGATAAATGCTAAGATATTCTATATTGTCTTCCATTTTTATTAATGACAACTGTCATATAATTTGCTGTGAAACTGTTGCAAAATTATGCTCTACCATGAGGTGCATTTTCTTTCAGAGTAAGTTCTGCAATGATTTTCCATAAGATTTCTGTGTTACTGATAATTTTCTGATAAGGTTGTCTTCATTCTCATACATTAACTAAATTATGGCAGAGGAATTTCCCTCACTACAATATCTTAAAGAGAGAAAAACAGTATTGTTTTTTCTGACATTCCCAAGAAAATTCTTTTCTTCTGTTTTCTCCTAGGGGATGGCTTCATTATAAAAGAATTTCTTCCATTCTTTCCTATCAGGGTTTGTGTGCCTATATTGCTCTTTTCATTTATGCTTTTTATCTCCTCCTAAGCTTTTCTCTTCTTCAGTTTTTAACTTCTACCATCTTCTGTTTCTCTCCCAGTGTAATATGAACTCTCTCAGTTCTCTCTACATGTCTTTCTTAATAAAAAGTGATAAAAGAAAGAGACTTCTGGTTCAATAGTTTCCTGGGAGAATCTTGTGTTTACATTTTAAGGTCTTTCAGAAAATTTCCTTCTGTCTTTTATATTTTACGAAGCATAACACAAGACTTCAGGATCATGATGAGTGATTTCTTGTGCTACTAAATGACACATAAGCAGTGATAGGTTCTGCATATGAGATGTGTGGTCGAAATCTCCTTATCAAAATTGGTAAGAGAGCTCTTTTGAAAAACTGAAGGAGACACAGATATACTGCTTTTAGGGAAATCAGTTACTTTCTCGTTTAATGACTACTGCAGTTTACTGTCCAATATTCAGGTCTAGTTTGTAAGTTTAAGATTAATTTGATCTGGTTTTAAGGATGTGATTCAGGATACTACAATGAGTGCTTAATGGTGTACTCCACACTGTCACACCTGAATTCATCACGGTATCTTTATCTGCCAGAAATGAAGTCTATTTGTGGGTTTATTGAACCATTTAAACACCTAAAAGGGTACTCGGTACCTATGTTTAGAGATCTGAAGCACTTCTGTTACTGAGTTTTTAGGCCTCTTCTTTTAAACATCTTTTCTTCCAGGTAAAGACTTGCAATCGGAATAACATGCACAATTTTCTGTGTATGCAGCAATTGTTTATTGGTTAATATGCCTATCAAAGGCTGAGATAAAGATACTACTAAGTTAAACACTTTTATTTTTACCACTCTGGTACAGATGTTTGAAGAATCTTTGTTGGTAAGGCAAGCAGGAAAAGCGTTGACCTCCATTGCTCTATGAAATGGGTTCATCCTCAGTCTTGCCAAATCATTTCATTTTACTCTCCACTTTTTTCCTCAAAGTTTTATAACTTTGCATGCTAAAGTTTCTCTATGCACTCTGAAACTGAGTACATAGCTTTTTATGAGCACAGCCTCGCTCCTCCACTCTGAGCTAAAGCTGTCACCATTAATATGTGAGTATACTTGACCACGAATTTGTACAGATCAAGAGAGCACAAAGTTTGCTGGGTCATATCTACACAGTTAAGCTTTCCACAGCTGGTCACACCCTTGACCAGGTGGCTGAAGTCGAATCCTCAGTGGCTAGATTGTCTCTCTGCAATAGATAGGGATGACAAGCCTTTTTGGCAAGTGATTCAACCATTTTAGGGTGGAGACCAGCTTTTGTAGAAGTTTTAAATGGTGGAAAATAAAATCCCAAACTTATAGGTGAAATATGGATGCCGAAAGACAGATTTATGGTTAACATTTCCAAATCTACCTGACAACCAACCACTAAGATGTGGAAGGCCAGCATGGCCCTTGCTGCAGGGAATCCCACTGTGAGTGTGTAAAGACTGTCTTACTGTGTCAGATGAAAAATGCACCAAACCTTACTCTGGAAGTGGTCAGCAGCAAATTCTTATGGAAGACTGTATGAAGAAAGAGAGAGAAATCAAACTCAGTCTTCCAACTTCTGTCAGATGTGTCTATTCTCAAAGTATTTGAGTTTTCTGAAATTAAGAAGTTCTTTGAAACTGAAGATATATTTACTTAATTGCATTCCCTTAAACTGTATTCCCTTAAATGAAAATACAGTCCCTTAATAGTAGGGATGTATGGGTTTTACATATGGTGTTTACATGTATTTATGTTCATATTTAACTTAAAAACAAATTAAAGTGGAAAATAATATTACTGCATTTCTCCATGGATAATGGTTACAGGAATACTGCAATTTGGCTTCTGTTCATATATTTATTATTTATTTACTTATACCAGAGACTTAAGCAGCCGTGGAATATGATCATATGCTTGCAGGGCTATGAGCTCTGTGAGCTTGCTGCTCAAGTTATTGCTTTCTGTCTCGAAGCAGTTCATTCCAGCCCTGCTCCATTTGCTCCTCTCACCCAGTTCAATACACTGGAAAGTGATAAAAATTTTGCTCAGTGCTTATTGTTCTCAGAGTAAAATTCCCATTGATTCCCATGGCCACTGGATGAGGTCTGAAATGAATGGAAAAAAAAAAGTTGAACTGATGGTTTATTCAAGAGACAAAATTATAGATGAAGGAAGGGCAATTACTAGAATGAAGAGTCCTGACCTGTGCCCAGTCGTGACTTAGTAGTGACAAAGATTATCTAAACCGATCAGAGCTTGTGTTGGATTAAGATATGTTGAGGCTGCCTGTAGTTTGCCAAAAGGAAAACCAAGACAACATGGAAATGATTTATACAAAGAAGAAAGATTATCACAACAAGCAGCAAATGAATGAATTATTAATTATTCCGTCCTAGGAGGAAATTATAGCACTCTTTAAAGAAGCAAGTATGTTTAAGGAAATGGAGCGGTAAGGAAAGCTGCTCTCAAAGAAACAGCAATATTTATTTGACAAATCTGCTGAAGAAATATGAAGCCAGCCTCCTAAATTAAGGGAGAAAGTGAATAATTTGAATGAGACTATTAATACCATTAAAATTGATTGCCTTAAGATTTGTTGTTGTGCTGCTAGATTAAAAGATAGATCAATGTCAGTTTTGTATGGGAGCCCCTCCCACACCAATCAATCAGTGACTCTACAGCTGCTGCTCCCCATCCCTCCCAGAGCATTCTTATTTCTTTTCCACTACTTGAGTTAGGGAATGGTCACGTCCTTACGTCCTTTGTTTTTCCATGAGTGAAATCTGGTCTACATGAGGGATGGCTTGCTACATCCTTGCTACATAGGGCTTACACTATACTCTCTGGGTAGGTGCAAACCTGCCCTATCTGTGCTCTGAGCTGAATGGAAAAGGATACATGAGGATAGTAATAAATTGTTGAGCTACTGAAAGCTATTGAGAGGCAGAGATTATTAGCACATGACGTGTAATGCACTGACACAGATCACTTAAGGGTTGGGGTTTTTTTCCTTGGTTCTGGACACAGGCAGGATCAGTTCACTTGTGCCCATGACAAGCTCCTGTAGTGGGTTGACTCTGGCTGGATGCCAGGTACTCACTACAGCCACTTTCTCACTCCCCTCTGCAACTGGACAGAGGAGAGAAAAAAAAGCAACATGAGTTAAGACCTGGAAAAGGTCACTTACTTATCACCATCATGGGCAAAACAGACTCAAAGTGGGGATATTAATTGAATTTGTTACTAACAGGGTCAGAGCAAAAGAATGAGAAGTAAAATAATCTTAAAAACACCTTCCCCTCACCCCCCCTTCCTTTCATGTTCTCCCTCCTTCCCCTCAGTGGTGCAGGGTCAGTTGTTGTTCAGGAGTCCTTCCCCTGCTCCCGTGGGGTCCCTTCCACAGGAGACAGTCCTTGATGGACCTCTCCAGCATGAGCCCATCCCACAAGCAACAGTCCATCCCACAGGCAACAGTTCTTCCCAAACTGCTGTCCCATGGGTCAGCAGTCCTCCATGGGGTGCAGTCCTTCACGGATGAGCTGTGCCAACGTGGGTTCCTCATGCAGGCCACAAGTCCTGCCTGGGAAAANTTCTGGTGCCAGGAGTACCTTCTCCCACTCAATCTGCACTGACCTTGGTTCCCATGTTGATCACATGTTCTCACTCTGCTCTTCCCTGGTTCAAATTTTCTTTTGCTCAACAACCTTCGGTTCTTAAATATACTATCAGAGAGGCATTACTATTACTCCTGAGTGGCTCAGCCTTGGCCAGTGGCAGGAAGCCCATCCTGGAGCCGGCTGGCATTGGCTCCACTGGACAGGGGAAGTTCTAACAGAAGCCACCCCTGGAGCTCCCCCCCCCGCTCCGGCTAACAAAATCCAGCCAGAGAAAGCCACTAAATCTCCCATTGACGTGGAGTACCTGTTGTAAACATATAGCTAGTGAGTGGCTTTTTTAGATGAATAATGTCAGATACTAATACTGCTAAGTACAAAATCTGTGATTTATATTACTGACTATTTTCTTGATGGAAACCTGGTCTTGAACCCTTAGTATGTTCTCCTAAAGCCTATTGACAGGATTGCTGACATATTGTACAAATTTTCAGTATCACAGGGCTTGAATTGTGCCTTGTTGTAGAAACTCCTTTAAAGTATCCTTTTTTACATACTGATTGGGTTCAGTCTCTGGACTCATCCATGTTTGAAATTGTTCAAAAATCATCTTGCAATATGCAGGTATAAAACCTCAAAAAGTGGAGCATGGAAAGCCATCTACTGTGGACTCCCATGAGTAGGTAGGAGTGGCTGTGCCTGCCTCTGGGCTTGTTGTGTGCTGTTCAGAAGAGTTGCCCTTGAGAGTCTGCTTCTGCCTTCAGGATACCCTTGCTGAGAATGCTTAGGATAGGGGGAAGTTTACATTCTAGAGTTCAAATCTACTGCAGCATCTTGCTATGAAGCTTGAAGTACTGTCTCTGATCATCTAATGGGCAGATTTAGCTAGCAGATTTAGTAAGTACATGCTATATCACTAATGTTTTCTTTTTGTCTGTTCGTGAGAAGGTGTTAGGAAGGGCCAAAGTCATTGGGAAGAATGTTTTTAGAATACCCTCAACAAATAACTTTAAAACTGGATTGCAGACTGCAACCCAAGGTGTGACTAAACTATACTTGACAGACCTGAGAGATAGCAATTTAATCAAACTTTCTCTCTGTTTCAGTGTTTTCCTACAATATTGGACAGCTCTGCCTTAGAGTTTGCATTGTAATAGCTTTAGTGGTGCCAATGTTTGATATAACCAGATTAAGCATTTTGAGAGTTATAGACAGCAACAACCTTTTCTGATAAGAGTGCTGATTCACCCTGGCAGAATCACTGGATAGTCTGAGCCATGACCACAGGAGATTGTGAAGCCAGAGTGCCAGATGAGCATCTGAGCACCCTGAAAAATGAAGGATATAAGTCAAATCCATAAAATTGTGGCGTCTCACTGAAAACCTTTCATTCTAGTTAGTACTTTTGAAAGTGGTGATACAAACAGAATAACATGGAATCATATAGATAAGTGGTAAGAAGTTATTTATTGTCCACTAAAATATTGCACCAAAAATGTCATTCATTCTCATCTGCTTTTTTTTTTTTTTTTGCCTCCCCTTCCATTTTCCTTACTCATTGCACAACACAATACTCCAAACTGATCCTGACTTCAGAAGGAAAACCCAGGGTTAGTCCTCACTGAATTGCTTCATAATGCACTCCATTTACCTTGGAAGCAAATGGTTGCATCCTTCAGAGATATTAAACTGCATGAATGAGTATGTATGTATATAGGCCACAATTCTGCCAGTTAGGAAGCTAAGAAACAGGAATTTCTTCTTCCTACACTTAATTTGATTTCACTGGTTTGATGTAGAAGGTACCACCATATTCTGTCACTGTTTCAAGAACTGTGTATGCAGGTCTAATCAATATGGTGCTAAAATGCTGACAGAAGTCAAACTAGGTTTTCTAGTCTAGGTGCGAACTTTCCCCTAAAACATCCTTAGTGTAGACAAGGTGTGAAGTGCAAGGTGCAGCTGGAGCACGGTAACAGCCACCTTCAAGTTTTATATATTTACTCTTCTCTAGAACACATACTTGCAAGAGAATTGGCCTATTTACAGGAGGAGGTGTTCTGAAATTACTCTGGGAACTGCCTGCAGTAAATGTGATAGAGCTACATGTACTGCTCAAAAATAAGAGGAAGGAAATATGCCCCCTCAAGATGTTACCTAAAAAGGACACACTTTCCTCATGTTACTCTGTAATTATTCTGTCTGCATTATATCTTCTATGGAGATTTTGGCAACAAAGAAAAAAACTCTGCATTTTAGAAGGACATAGTGACATAGAAAGACATAGCAAGAATGTGAATATAGTGCTGCTATTTTCTTTTCCTTTAATGTTAACATTCACTCATCCTTATCCACAAAATGAGGGAATACACAGGAATAAGTAAGAAAAAAATTGGAAGACATACTTACATCTCTGTTTGTCAGAGTGCTTGTTAGATATGGCACCTTATGGTGAAGGACACATGCTTTCAAAGTACTGTTCTTAAAATTTAATCCCAGAAAAGTTAAACATTGATTATAAATAGACTACACTGTGTCAGAAAGCAAATATATGTACATCTTAAAAGAAACCTTTCTAGTTAGATAGCAGTTAAAAAGCTCTACTCACCAAAAGTTTTGTATGCTATAAAGTATTGAAGGTTTATTCTTTTGTGTGTTCAGATAGTGCTGTTCTCTTGGTAGCTTATTATGTTATTTGGCTCATTGATTTATCTTTCATTGATTTATATGAATCTATATTTCCTGAAAATGTACTCTGTCTTGGGAGTTTTTTTGGAAGGTATTATAATGATGAAAGCTGTTGACTTGATAGCCTTGGGGACTGAAGACATCTACTGATGTTCTGTGGTTTAAGGAAACCTAATGTAAATTTCTGCTCACTAATCCATTAATTTGTCTCAAGTTTCCGGTAGGGAAATTTTCTGGGGTGATATTTCATCTTCTATGTTCCTTACATCTGCAAGTCTGAAGCTGTCATGAAGTATCAGTGAGGACCAGACTTCTCATACATAACAAAAGAATTCAAGCATCACTAAGACTGACCCTGGACATACATCAGATTAAAAGATTCCTTTAAAAATATTTTTATTGAGTCTACTGATGAATTAAAGAAAACATTACACTACTTTCAGAATATCATCTATTTCTGCCTTGTGTTGTGTTCCATGGTCAATTTAGAGGTGCAAGGCTTAGTAGCCCAGTATTGTTCCCCTGAGACATCTAGTCTCTGCAACTGTGAATCTCTCTAGAGTAATTCTATGATCTGTAGCAAAATACTTACCAGGGGAATAAAGCTGATTAGCTGCAGACTTCCTTGCTCTGAATTTAAATATAAAATTGTGTAGCTTTCTTTCTGCTGTTTTGTAAAAACATGGTTTTCTGTAACTTTATTATGATTTTTGTTCAGCTGTACATTCTATTATTTGCACTGGTAAACACATTTTTTGCAATTAAAGTGAAAGGGTCCTAACTTTAATAAACTTACTGAACTTTTGTCATATTTCTTCAGGGAAATATTTACTCCTATTGCAGGAAAAAACTCCAGAATTTTTACTGTAAAATGAGTCTGCAGACCCAAAAGAGTGAGAAGATAATTAGCCTCAAAAAATTGTGATAAAAATAGGAATCCACTCAAAATCATTAATGTGTTTGCATATTTTAAAACCAGCTTTAGGATTTAAAATGTAAGTTTTTGGTTTTTTTTAATAAATAAATCAAACTAGCAATTAGCATTATGGCCTAAACATCTAGGTAGAACTTGGATTATTGGTCTCCTAGATGTTTTAATGTATGTGATGTTGTTTTGCCTCTTCTTACAGCAGACCAGACCATTACTTAAAGAGGGATCAGATCTTGAAATCTAATTAACTCCTGAATTTCAGAATTTAAAGAGCCCTAGACTCTGACAGTCTGACTTCTGTAAGGTGCTCCAGGCCAAGTTCCTGAGACCATGGTGCCTTTTGAAATTTTTATTCAAACAGTTTTGAAAAAGTTAGGAGCCTTATTTTTATAGAAACACAAATATTCTAAAAAAACCCTCCAAAAATAGGCCTTTATAAACTCCAAAAGAAATCAATCCTTAAGAAACTATACTTGCGAGTCTTGATTCAAATGATAGCTAGAATATGAACAATAGCAACATTATCAGCATTTCTTTTTTCAGGACATTCATAAACTATGATCTATCTTTCACTGTGCATACTTTGTATAATGAGGTTTCATATGGTGACTCCTTCCTTCTTTGCCTCCACTACACAATTTGAATCTGTACGTTGCATATCATTTTATGTAATTAGCCTATACTTAGAAAACTCTCTGTGATGTAAGGTTCTGAGACAAATGCTTTTTCCTGGAAAAAATATTTTGTTGCAGCTTTTCTGAACTTCATTTGGACCTGATCTGTGTGTAGAGCTGAGCTCTATCATATGATTTGCAACACTAGTTGCAGTTCAGTTTTAATTGATCTCAGTGACTGAGAGTCCCTGAATGTATTTTAGCTAGATAGGTAGAAGCAGCTTGCTTAAGATGACATTCAGATGTCCTTTCCTTTACACTCCTGACCTGGTTCCATAGGTGAACAGTATAAACTGTATGCAGCCTGTTACTATCTGATACAGCAGTGAAGTGGCATTCCCCCTTCCCATGGCTGACGCCTGTCATGCTTCATCAGTGCTGACAAGCAATTATTAGTCTTTGTTTCTTTTATACTATATATTGGCAAAACAATCATTGCAAGGAATTGTAGTGATAGAAACCATTATCTTTTCACTATAGTGGTAACAGAGCTTTTAGGCTTACTGAAAATATCCATTAGGTTCTGCTTTCTTATCTACAAATGCTTTCTATTTTGCCCTGTGCTATTGCAGTAGTTGAAACACCAACTTTTACTGTATTAAGAATGAATGACTCAATTCTTTCATTGGATGATTTTCCTCTTTTACTGGCCTTTCTTTAGCAATGAAGGCATTCTTAATTTGTTTTGAGTCCCACTATATTAAATATATTTTGCATATCAGTTTTAGCCTCATTGACTTGGAGGGTTTTGTTTTCCTCTTACCACTTGTGATATGGTATGACATTCCTGTTCAAGTCTAAAAAAACCCCCACCAAATCAAACAAAAAAACAAACAGAAAAGAAGACAAAATAGACTGAGCCAATTTTTGGTTCTGAGCTGGGAGGGGGCTTTTTGAATTTCACTCTGCTTGGTCATCATATCTGTATGTCTCACATACATCATTGTTTTCAAGTACTCTTAATGGCCTTCAAGAGCGTAAGCAGGATGCAGTCAGGGAGAACAAAGATTTTTTTGCAGGTCTCTGAGCTACCAGTACAGAACAGTTATGATCTCCCACCTGAATTAGAATAGACACAAATTATCAAAGGTCTCTTTTCCAGCAGGAATTGTCCTTGGTTGAAGACACACAGTTACAGAAAAACAAATTGCCAATGCAGGCAAAAGAAACAGCCTATGAGATCCATAGAATTTACTTCTGCTCAGCTCTCTAGAGAGGTCTAGTCCTTGTCCTGGCTATGGATTTTTATTTTCTCAAAAGAATTTCACATGATTGTGAAACCTCTTCCACTATTCCCATTGGTTCCCTCTACTTACTTGCTCTTGCCTATTAAATGTCGCTCAAGTTCCCCCTGCTGCCTTCAAGGTTCATCTGTTAGTCTTTTTTATTGAGGGAGTTTGTTTTCAACATCTCTTTCATGCTGTCAGTTTCAGAAAGCATTTTGTAACCTAAACTCTCCTTCAACCTCTGCTTGTGATGAATTAGTATGGGGCCTACAAAATTAAATCCCACTTGTGAAGAAGGAACGTGGGCATACACAGAGGCTGAATTATTTAGAAAGAGAGACCCAGAAATTGACTTCAGGACTAAAAAACCATATTTAATGTAGACGGAAAAGGGGGAAAGTTTGTGCACACTTCCTGATTTGATAGCACCACTCTGTACTACACTGTTGCAAGCTTGGTCACATTACAGCTTAATGTTCAATACAAATTTTAATCAAATTCCTTAGGTGTTACTTAGGATGAGGTTTTCTTCTTCAATTTGCTGAAGCTGCCAGAACTATTCAACTCTTTTAAAACCAAAAAATTGCTTTTCCACACCTCATTTTTGACATGGTGTATGAATGGTTTATATAAAAGTAGTTATGGTCACCCATTGTTACAGTTTTAAAGGGTTTATTCTCTTTATCTCAACTTCTGTTTCTTTTTTCCTGATATAGAAGAAAGGTTTTATAATCCCATTAGCTTTTATACTGGCATTTGACATCTTTGTCTTTGACATTGTCGATGCATGAGTAGAGGGTCTGTCCAATATATAGCTCCAGTTTATCCCCAGAACTAAAAGATTTGTACTTTTTTTTTTTTTCCTAATGGATTTCTACTGTCATATTGTCTGACAGTAGAGGAATGAGTTGACTTAGGCCCCTTATGCTGCATACAGATTGAGATGTGAGCTGCTTCAGGAAGAATGAACTAGCCCATCAATGCTTTCTAAACATGAATTATTCTGTCCCGTCATTCCAACCCTTATCTGTTTGAGCACTGTCTGCTCCCCACTCCTGTTCCCAAAGTACTTTTACATCCACATTCAACCCTATTCTCATCCTGGCTCAACTATAATTTCTCATTTGAACATATCAGAAACAAGCTGTTTTATTTATTTTGTCTTGAGACAGACAGCTCTATTTAAGAACTACCTATTATATTTAGGTCTTCTTCACTTGCTCTTTTCTTCTAGTTACTTTTAGACAGAAGCACAAGAGACAATTCAGCTGTCATCCTCTTGTGTAATCTTGCAGGAAGGCTACTGTCTGTCAGAGCTTTCTCCCAGGTGTCCCTTTTCTGGATCACACAGAATAAGCAGGGAGGGTCATGCCTAGGGACTTCTCAAAGCATCAGGCTTTGTGTCGAGCAGCTGCTTTAGCCTTTGACAGTCAACTAAGTACCTAGGGGAAGCTACAGACCTTCTTGTCATGAGCTGTACATTCAAACTCCCTGACAGGAGACATCTTTCTGTCTTCTAGTCTTTTTCACCCATTGTCTGTCTACTGCATTTAGGTAGTAAAATCTTATAATGCTGTGTATCTCAGTCCCCACACCAGTAAGCCCAGTTTTACACAGCAGCCTCTTAAGCATTCATATTTTGCCAGCAGCAAATATATGAATATGGTTCTTCTATCAAGAAAGAAGTCTCACTTCATTGTCACTGAATTCCTTTAATGCCATATATATTGCATGTAAGTACCTGCGTAATGCTCTGCAGCACTGAACTGTAACCATGTTTTTTTCTTTTCTCTTCTCTCAATAATTTAATGGAAGACATGAGGAAGTGTTGGCCACAAGCCGGTTGTGAACAAAACTTCCAAATTGTACCTGGGCTCCAGTGAAGCTCATTACTGATCCTGCATGAAAAATATTATTGATATATATAAATATTAATATTTCACAAACTTGAGATTAAAACAGTTTATGGAAATGAAGAACATTTAGCAAGTAGTTATATATAAAAAGACCACTGAAGTTTCTCCTTTGTATTGAACTTTGCTGTGTTTTATTTGAAGCTGTAAATCCACGTTGACAAAAAAAAAATGAGATCTTTTAAGTATTATATTTATAAAAGTTATTGCAGTTCTTCCTTATATATATATATTTAAATACAAAATTAAGTATGTGTTGTGAGACAGAGAGTTGTTTTCAAGTTCCCAGGTTTCTGTCTCCATCCATGTTTCTTTGCAGACTTCCATGCAAAGGAAGTAAAGAGCAAAAAGAATATGAACACTCCACTTTGCACCAGCTCTTATCTTCTACCTTCACAGATCACATGCCTCTTTCCTTACAGGCTTTTGGTTCTGTTTAAACATCAACCTTTACAGTACTTGCATTGCTATGCTGTGTGTTCTAATGTGAGTACCACTTACTCAATATGACTCACCGCCTATCTACTGCCTCACTTCTAAGTCACCAGAGTATTTTTTTAGGGCCAACAAATTTTCCCATTTTCCAAATTGACCTTTGTTCGTCTTGTTCTCCAATTCTCATTCTACAAAAAGGAAAACTAAGAGAACACAGAACAGAATATTAAAAACACAAACATTGTGAGCTTAAGACTGAAACAAGCAGACAAAAAACCTAAGAATTTCTTCTTGCTTGCTTGCCTTTTTTTTTTCCAATGTAAATAATATTCTACTCTTAATGAATGAAGGCACCCTAAAAATGCATAAGGGAAAAGCAGCCAAGATAGAGATTTGTAAATGCAAAATGTGCACAATGCAAATGTGGTTATTTGTGCAAATTACCAAAATCACCAATCTGAAAGACTTTTGTGTTTTAGATCTCTCTCAGAAATCTATATTTGCCAAGTTTGAGCCTTCAACCTGGTTCTATGGTCATTATAAAAACCCTGTGAGTGGGGGGCCTAAGTTGGGAAAATTTGGCATTCCTTCTAATTCTGGTGGCACTAGCAGGTGCTGCGGTATAAATACCTCGAAATGTGTAATAGCACTCCATGATTCAAGTTTTCAGAAATCTTTTGTATTAGTCTCCAGCCTACAAGCAGAGGGATAGGGGTCTATTAGATTAAGATGTTTCCTGCTGGGTTGTACTGTTGTCAGCCAGATGATTGTGTACAATATTGATGTTCACTTCACTAGTTTTAATGATACCTCTTTTTGAAGCCATTCAAATATTTTCTCTTGATTTATCACTGCAGAGTATACTATGATCCCCTCCTTCATTATCCTACATCTGATTTAATAATCTTACACTGTTATGAGCCTTACAGGTTAAGGTAAGTGTTGACTAGGTACTTATATGTAATTTTTAACCTTCAGTAGTGCAATGAGTGTGTATCAGTGAGTATCACACTGGTCAGTATGGAAATATAAATAACACTTGCCTTTAGATCTCATGAGCACATATATCAGTATAATTTCAGCTGATAGGATAAACATGGTAAACCAATGACAACTTTTAGCTGCATGTTTTTTCCAAGGTTCAGATATGTAATTTAGCTTGCAGTGGCCTAGGTAACAACAGTATCTATGATATTATTAAAATAGCTATTCTCACAGTGATATGGTTAACTGAGCAAATTACGAAGTACTTGATATACCCTGACTGAATTTTTTTTCTTTTTTAGTATTACAGTCACAAAAGCCCATTTTTAAAACACACTATTTATTTTCCTCTCACAGCATCCGTGTGATGCCAAGTACATCAAAACAACAAGGGAAAACTGGATATCCAGCAGGGAATGTAAAATAAGCAGGTACACATGCTATAAAAACTAAGAAAATACTTAATAATCTTGGCAATTTTCAAAATTTTATGCACTGTAAAGTATAATTTTTGTGATAGGTGGCTGATTTTTCCATGTTGATTGTAAATTTTTAGTATCTTCCCTGCTTCCCAAGTTTTCAGTTCCAGAGCAATGTACACTTAAAATCCTAAATCTGATGTGTCTCATGACATTTGTGTCTAAAATTTCAATGCATAAAAATTTTTGTATGGGAAGAGGTTGCATACTTATTCCATTTGCCTTAACCTAACAAATAAACTTGAGAAAAGATAATCCGTATTTCAGTAGTAACATAAAGAATGAATGAGCTGAATTATTCATGGTCATTCCACCCTTTAAAACAAAATGGATTTGAGGAGGACATAACTGTTCTCAAGAAGGCAATCAACAAAAGAATAGATCTGTCATACAAATACTTCATGTTAAATTATTCACTGTGCTCTAGCATTTAATTAACAGAAGAACACAGTTGTCCTTGCTTGTGTCCAGTTATCGGAAACCATTATGAGGTCCCTACCACGTCTCCTCACTCAGTTAAATACTGTGGAAAAATCTGTGTTGTGAAGAAGCTGGAGCCATTGATGTTTATTAATTCATGACTGGTGCTCAAAACACTGACCATAGAAATAAAGCCATGAATTTGAGAAGGAGCTGCTCATGTAGCTGGCCCTTAATGCTAGTTTAGTTTTTGGCTCTGTATTTCTGTTCTGTCTGTTGACCGACAGTGTATTTTCAAAAGTTCCATTTAGAAATGGAACAGCCCACCTTTATGATGGCTTTTTGGATAATCCCTTTGATACTTTGTCACTGAACAGAACAGCCAGGTGTATGGGTAGAAATAAACACATTTCACTTGACACATTGCCATGTTTGGGATTTTTGGATTCCTGGAATTTGTTTTTTCTTTGTAAATGAATCCTTATTTCTGTCAATTTGGGTTGTCGTCTACTGCAAATGAATTCCATTTCATCCCAACAAATTTTTAATGATAGATCTAATCTAAAAAGTCACAGTTTAAACTTGGGACCATTTGCTTTTGAATGGGTGAAGAAATGACACAAGCTCAGTCTACACTGAGAAAAAAATATTTAAAAGCTTGAAAAATGCTAAGCCTCAGGCTACTTGTCCTTTATGTATCTGGTAGTAAAAGAGAAAGACTTTAGGGGATGGTTCTTTCAGCTTTTGCAGCAGACTGACAGTTAAAAGGGAAATAAACCAGAAATAGAGTAAAATATCTGGAACCAGGCTTGTGATATGTTTCAAAGAGGTACCATATTTAGGGCAGTTGTGATGAAAGTTTACAGTTTTCTGGTGACAGTTCAGCTCAGCAACAAATATGTCCTCTCTCTTTTATTCACCATGCATAGTATTTTGTATTATTATTAAAATTGACATATTTGTGCATCTTTAAAACCATTGAAATTTTATTTTTCACATTTTCTTTGGCAAATAATTATGATTCCACCTTGCTTGTATCCTGGAGAAGAATGAGCTATGTAAGGGCTGTATTGGAGAGCATAGGGAGCATTTAACTAGTGATAACAAGTAATGCTTTGCAACATACTTTGTATCTTGTTTAATATCTGAAATAAAGCTGCAAATATATGCAAAAAAAGAAGTCAATCAGGACTCACTGTTGTCTTGAGAAAACTTTACAATATTTTGGTCTGTTAGGCAGCTGCAAAACACAGACTCTGAATCCTCTGTTCCATATGAGGAACAACAAATGTGGACTCTGCAGTTTCTTCATCCTAATAAATTATCACAGTCATGAAACCAAACTGAAATCTTCATCACAATCACTTAGTGAAGTCACAGCCTTTCCCGTTTCATATTGTGTTAGATTAAAACTAGAATACTTTAACACAAAATCCCTCCCAGTCAGGGCCCCAAAAGTGGTTGTAGAGTTGATGTGGTTCTGTTTGTTGTCAGCCCTGTTGGTTGCATTTTGTGGATTAACCGTGGACTCAAGGTGCTGTCCTGCTTTTGCCGACAGATCACTGGACAGTCAGGAGGAGCTGCCCTCCTCCCCCTGCTTTACTGCCATGTGTGAGGGTTGGGTCCTTCTTGCTTGGGAACTGCTCTGGGCCTCCCATGCCTTAGGAAGCCACCTGCTCTTGATAGTCCCTGCGTGTTTTCTTGATTACTAAGAAAATGTCTTTAATTATCTTATCATTTTTAAACTTGTTTCATGTTTTGGTGTGCTTTTTGTTTGTTTTTTTTTGGTTTTGTTTTTTGTTTTTCTCCGCAAAAGCAAATACATGACTATCACACATTAAAAATTACATATAAAAATTCTGTTTGTTACAAATGCATTGTTAATAGTTGTGAATAAATGTGAGTTCTGCTTTTGAATGTTCTGTTTCCATGTGAACTGTATAAAATGCAACTGTATAATTCCTTCCAGAAGGAAGTTGTCTATTAGTTGCTAACATGCTGTTTATATAGTCAGGAAGACAGATGATGAAACAGCAGATATATTTGTTTTCATTAATAGTCATAGACTTTAAATTCAGAATAGGCTGTTCTGTTATCTACTTGAGCTACCAGTAGAGCTGATAAAATTTGAATTACTGCCTGGATTCTTATGACTGGATTCTCTTATGACTGAGACACTCCTCTTTCCGAGTATGATTAAATTGGTACAGGCTCCTTTATTTCCCTTTAGCTGTATTGACTATGTTGGGGGCAGAAAAACTTAACTGCAAATCTATTTGTATGTGTATTTTCTCTGCTTTTCACCTGTATTGAGTCACCACTGTCGTTTTGACCTGCTAATGCTCTACAGTGAATTGGCAATGCAAAGATGTCACATTTCTTTGGAAGATGTTGTCCCCAGGCAAGTTCATCTCTCGTGAAGCTGGACATGACATGATGAAATGTAAGTGCTGGGTGATTCAGACCACTTCATAAGCTCCTTGATGTATCAACCCAGAAAGCAAGAAGCACTCTTGAAGGACTGTGATGATTAATGTGCTTTTTCAGGAAGCTGGAAGCAAGGGCTTCACCAGATCTCAACATGCAAAGGTGATTATGCATAAATAGAGTATAAAAAAGAGAAATTCTCATCGTGTGTCCCATGACAGATTTTTTTTTTCATCTGCCTCTAACACAACTCTACAAGATGGCTAAGAGGCTGGTCCCAGAGTTTTGCTGCTGGTCCTTTCTGGGAAGAATATTTTAAGCAAAATACTTTACAGAAGTTAATGAAGGAACTTAGGAAAGCTCTTCAATGAGAGGTAAGTTGGTTTTGTCCTGGGATTTTGAAGAAAATAATGGCTGAACTGTAGAGGAAGCAGGAAGATATAGAAGTATGAGAACAATCTTTTTCATGCTGCACTGAAGCTGTTCTGTATCCTCATTAATACTGTCATTCAGGTGCTTCTGCAGACTGGCAAAGTAGACTGTTGATAGAGTCTGTTGACTATTTAAATCTGAGTTAGAGGCTCATCACTCATATTTGTGAAGTGTGAGGCAGAACAGGCTGAGTTGACAAAAGCTGGTTACAGCCAAGGCAGACAGACAGGTACACCTGGTTAGAGACGTTCTGTCATTGTTTACCATCATCTCAGACCAAAGCAGGCTTTGATTGGTCCCCTTGTTGTTCACCTGGAAATACCAGAGCTAGGACCCAGCACTCCATCCCTAAAAATGGGAAGCGATTAAGAGTTAGCTACACTGACCTCTCTGGTGGTATGGACCCAAGACTGTCAGTGAGCACACTGTGACTTGTGGGGGGCACACTTTATTGGTGAGGGGTTCCTCTTTGATGTGATCACTCTTTTACAATGTGTGTGACTGTTGTCACACCAACAGGGCAGCTAAGGAAATGTGGTAACATGTGGCTGAGGATTTCTGAATGTCAGCGTAGATAGCTAGAACTGCTGAGCTGTAACATGGTCATGAAGATGTGGTGTATGCTTTATGCACAGCTCAAGCACTGGCAAATTCCCCAGGAGAGGGATTGTATTTTAAATTTCTCCACTCACTCTTTAGGGAAGACCTTCAAGCTAATAGCTTGGATAGCTGAGGAATTTAATGCTAATGATGTACGAAAATGTCTTCTTGCAGATCAGCTCAGACCCAGCTGTTACAGGAAACTCATAGCATTCATAAAAGGAAAACACCTAACAAGGTTAATTAGACTTTTCCCTATTTAAGAACAAGAGATTGGGTTAAATGTGTGCAATCACCAGCAAAACAAAACAATCCCACACTTTCGTGCTAGGTTTATTACATTACCTTGAAAGGTATTTGGGTCCAGGCACTGGCAGAAGATATTCTGCACAGAGACATTGCTAGAAAAAACTCCTTGGGATTCTGAGTTCAGCCAACTTTTAGCCTGTCAAGTAATTCCTAGGGACTGTGTTGGGAATTAGTAGAGGCTATGGACCATTCCTGGTAGGAAGCTGTGGAAAAGAGCCAGACTATACCATTGTTCTCAGGGCAAGAGAATGGGCCTTGTCACTGTCAAGTTTAATGGTGATATAACCTCAGGATGAGAATCTATAAGTCAAGATGTTTAGGGAAACTGTATGTTTAGAAAATGAATGTTATCTCATGGACAGGTTTGAACAGACTTGTGAACTTTCTCAATCTTTCAGGTTTTGCAACATGAAAATACAGTCTAAGTAGGTTTTGGAGTGGTTTTTTTGGTGGTATTTTTCTGTTTTGTCTCCCAGAATTTATGCAGAAAAAGTACATCTGAATATTTTGCTGGGAATGTCAGGCCTTAAATGGAAAGGATATCAACTATTTGCAAACTGTACTGTCTCTCCCTGGTTCTCACTTGAATAGACTCAATCACTTTTCTAACAGCTCCGTTCCACCTCACCTTTCTCACCCTTAAAATGTTTATGACATCATACCATTTCCAAGCACTTTGAAAGTAGACATCCAAATTCTAGTAGAAAATTAATGATTTTTTTTTTTTTTTTAATTCAAACTCTAGCAATCAGATTTTAACATGGGTGCAATGACCATGGCAGTTCTTACTGCATTGGGATGGCACCTGTTAATAATTGATGTATATTGTATAATAACAGCAATAATATTTTATTTAACCATAGGAAGCATTTTTGCCTTCACAGTTTAGGCTGTCTGTTTCTCCTGGAAAGGACTGTTTGCTTGGAAAAGCAAACAAATGCTACATATGAGTGCTGGAAAACTTTACATCAAATGGCAAAAATTAGTTCAGCCTACTGTCCCAGTGCAAGCACTGTAGTGTTAAGAATACAGGGTTTTTTTGTGAAATGTCTGTAATTTACAGAATTTTACAATAATATAGCTAATCTTAAAGTAGAATTAACAAATTTAAAGCGGTGGAGTGTTTTTCCTTCCTTTCACTGACCATCAAACATCTGGGACCATTCTGTTCAACAGCTGGAGACAGAACAAAATGACTGAAGTAAAACACCAAATGTGCCCAAATGATGCAATAACATCCCCTGTGGTCACTTTCATTCAGAAGCATTATTAGGGAGACTGACGTTATCATGCAGTGATTCATCTTCAACAGAGTACGCTGCTCAGATGAGGATGGTGCCCTGCATGTCAGCAGCAGTTGTATGTGCAGGTTCTACCAAAGGACTACAGAGAAGGACAGCTATAATGTAGTCATTATTGAATTCCTTTCAGTGCATCAATCGGTGGTGGGAGTTTTGGACAGAATATATCTCCTTGAGGCAGTCACATTCCTAACTGAATAGCTGCAAAGAAGATTCCTTGTCAGGTGGCTCTGGTGCTTGCAGTGGTGGTTTCTGCTGCTCTGTCCCCTTCTCTCTCTGGATGTGTGGAAAGGATCTTAACTGGTCACTGGGACTCCTCCCAGAAAGCCCTCTAGAAGAGTGTGTTCCCCAGAGCTCTGGTCTCTTTCGTCTCTGAAAGTGAAGCTAGAGTGGGAGAAAGCCTGTGTAGTAGCATATAATAATTGAACAAAACATAGTAGAGAGAAAGACTTGCTTCAAATTATCTTTTGAACACAAAGGATTGTAACTGGACAATTCTAGTCCTCTGCTGGCTGTGAGACACTTTAATTTAGTGCTTACAGGACAGCAAATGTACAGAAAGGCATGGTATTTTAGATTAAGGAATATAACACATTCCTCCCTTCTTATCTGAGTAGCAAAAACCTGTAATGCAAGTTACATCAAACCTTGCTATGTCAAGCCACCTACCCTTATATCTCTGAACAGAGTAGAAATGCTGGATGTAAGACTACAACCACTGGTCTTGTCCATCACCCACCTAAGAGACTTCATTCTCCATATTGTATTTCCAGATGGCTTCTCCAGTACATTGTAAACCAATGCTCACGTGAGGATCTTACTACTTTTCTCAGGATTCTCCTGCCAATTCATCAGGAGAAGCCTATTAGGTGTAACACAGTATGGAGCACAGTCAAGAGGTGCTCTGAGCAGCTGAACCTCAGAGAAGTCAGTAAGTAGGAATAAATTCTACCTCTTTTTGTCCTAGAGAGAATCAAGGTACTATGTATCTCAGAGATAGTCCAGCTCCACTTAGTTTTAGAAACATTTTACTCTGTATTTATATACCTATGTTGCAGGGTGAATCAAAAGTGGCAGTACGTAACACAACTTAATACATATATATATTTTAACGTGTTAAAGAACAGGTAATACTATTTTCTTGTGACCAAGTAAACCCTGACTGTGGCAGGGTTTGTGGCTGTCACCTCCACTATAGTGTGCTTTCTTCTGCTTTGAAAGATTTGGGAGCTATGCATTATTATGTATACTTTTAACAAATATCATATGCTCCTCACTTTTCCTAATTGTTACTGTCTTTCCTGACTGAAAAGGGAAAACCACATGAAAGAATAATGATAGAGTCTGAGGAAAATGTCCAAGATTCTTGTGAAATCTAACAAAAAAACTCTGAATAGGAAATTGCCTCTGCCAGACATCAAGTTGGTGAGCAAGTTTGCCCTTTCCAGGCCCAAGCAGGACACTAAAACTTTTCAGATGGTGATTCAAGGGAAGAAGGGAGGTTAAGTGGGCTGTCAGCAGCTGCACAGCGGAGAGATGATGACTGACTCTAAGGGACACATAAGCAAGCTGAAACAAAACAAACTGTCTCACCTACCCCCACCTGACATCGAGATGGAAGTAGCAGGATAAAGCTGAATTTACCGAAGCTCAGACTGAAAGATGAAAGCTGAGGTAAGGGTCTTTTGTTTGCTTAAGCTCTTTTCTCTGTGTTTGAGTGAATAATGCTTTGTTTTGGAGAAGCTGGCTTGGGGTCACTTCAATTCATTTGCTGTCATAAGCTCTTGGAAGAAAAGGCATATTGATGACAAACACAGTTGGGTCTGTCAGTTGAACATGAGTAGTAAATGAGACATTGCCGCCAGGATTTCCAGTCTGAAAGTGGTGGGACCATATGGCTCTATCCACAGAAAGTTGAAGGTAACAAACCTCTTCTCAGGAAAGTATGCTTGAGAGGTATGAAAAGGCACTTCAATATAGTTTATCTGTAGTTGTAACTAATCCTACAGTTCTTTCAGTTTAAGAAAGCAGAATATCCTCTATTGGAAATCTTTTCCTTTAATTTAAGCAAGCTAAAAAACAATAAACATTTACTCAAAAATGTGTAAAATGTTATCATCTTTGGATTCCTGCCAAGAGTTGATGTGCACAACAAATGATCCAGAACTAGCACATCCCCGTTCAGTGCTTAAAAAGGAATATTTTGGAGATATGTAGATATGTTAAATAAATACAAATGTAGATATATACGTGGTTAAATTTTGTTCTGAATAGGATTTCTGCTCACACAGTTTAAAAATATTTGAAGAACTTTAATTTGCAGTGGTCTTAAAACACTAAATATTTATATTTATTTAAGGATATTATCTACCTTGCAATTTTCTTTGAAGCATGACCTGTACACTCCTACTAGCTAATATTGATTACATGTTTCCAATTAATGGAATGCTCCTGAAATCAGACACCTGCCCTGCAGGCAGAGATGGGTGTGTGGCCCAGGAAGGTTTCAAATTACTTTTTTTAACACCTTAAGATAGATGCCATCGTTTGAAATGACAAGTAGGGAAACCTTTTTTTTTGGTGTCAATAAGCAGGAAGAATGTTGAGTCCTCATTAACATGTATGAGGCATTAGAAAAACTAGAAGGAAAATTGTTTCAGGTTATTAGTAGTTGTCTGTTGAAAGGCCATAGACAAGACATTATGGGAAAGAAAAGGCAAACTATTTCACCCCAGTCTTACTTTCATATATGTAGTTTGAAGGTAGCTAATTTTTTGATCATTATAGAAGGAAGACTTGATCTTAGTTTGCTAATTTTGGGTTATACAGTCTTTTTCACTGAATCTGGAAGTGTAGTGCTTTTTCTTTTCTTGATAAATGCTCTGTAAGTAAATGTTTAAACTGGAACATATCTCTATAGAAATTCATATTTAATGTTGTTGCAGAGTCATCAATGTATGTCTTACTCCAGGGCTGTTATGTCAGATAGAAGATTTTTCTTTCCTTTGAAGTGAGGAAGTGGGATGTAAGAAACAGGAAAAATATTCTTTTCCCTTGAAATAAGTTTCAGAGTTCATGATTAATATTTAATCTGAAAAAATATTTAACAGCCTCACAAGAGAAATGTTCTATGGTTTGACTGGAATTAATGTCCTACCACCTTCACAGAGAGTAAGAACCACAGACATTGAAGTACAAACAATGCCATGGGATAGCAAAAAAAGCAGGTAGTTCTGGGAGTAACAAATATATAAAATTCAATCTCCAGATGTGTTTTGTATGTTTTCTTTTGGTTTTAAGTGCCATGTGGTAGGAGTTCAACAGAAGTTCTTGGTACTGAAGCTTGTTCAAGGGCTATGTGTGTATACATATTGTCAGAATCTCCACTATGGCATGACTTGATAATGAAACATATCTTTCAGGCCCACTTAATTTATTGAAATATTATCTTTCTCCATTCCTCAGTCATGTTTGGCTGAATCATCAACTGCTAAATCCAAAAGACACTGGAGATGGAGGGAATTCAACACAAACTCACATGTATATGCACACAGCTATTTCTAGGGTAATCCTTTACTGAATTAAAACAGCTATAATGGTGTCTTTTATTATGTGCCTGGCTTAGCATGGGCATAGGACATGAGGACCTTCTTCCAAACATCTCAACAGTGTTCAGTGTTTTCTCAGTCAAAAGAATGCATGGAAGTTGCTTTGGAACCATCTGTGGTACCTAGGACAGGTCCAAGTTGTGACCTGATGCCACAGCCTAGACAAAGCCAACTGTTTGAACATCCTTTCCTGAAGGCTGTGGAGAAGTTCTGTCCATCATCAATCTCTGACTTCCTGAGCTCTCTGTCAGGGAGCAAAAGATATTTTTCTAAATATAAGTGTGATTTTAAAGCAAGGATCTTGAAACTTCATATTCTAAAACTTTGTAACTAAATGCAAAATTTGCCATTGGAATTTTTTAAAGCATATAATAATATATGTAAGAAAAGAAGAACATTAGGAAAGTTAGACCCCAGCTTACTGCAAAAACTTCTGCCCAAGTTCATCTCAAAGGAAGGTGTAAGAACTGATCAACATCTAGTCTATCTGTCTGTAGTATCAAGCAACTAACACCCCTGCAGCATGAAAATTGCTAGTTTAGTTCTCATTTGAGAAGCTGAATTATTATTTAGACCGATGTGTCTGGGACACGACTGAGTCAAAATAACTAGGATTCCTTTCAGAAGTAAATGTATCTGTTATCACCTCAAATACATGTAGCCTTCCTTTTGGACTCTCAAGATAAAATTCTTGAAGTGTTTAATCACTTGACCTTGCTTTAAATAGGAGTGAGGCATCTCATACCTTTGAACTTAAAGCTTTGAAGGCCTGGATCACAATGTACTTCTACTCTCTTCCTGTATCACTAATCTACACAACTACTCATTTCATTTTTCCTCATACGGAGGAAAAGGTGGGCTAGTCAGTCCAGGGTTTTGTCAAGGCTTGTGTTTCTGCTACTGGACTAGACAAAATCAAAATAGTAACATTTTGTTTGTTTGTTTGTGGGTTTTTGTTGTTTTTTGTTTCTTTGGTTTGGTTTTCTTTGCAGCTAACCTGTACAAAATTGAATTTGTACAATTAAAAAAAATTCAAAGGCAAATATCTGTTTGGAAAAAGTACACTTTTTCTTCCTCTTTCCCTTTTTTTTTTTTTTTGTCTCTTAATGGCATTTGGGACACCATCTGCCTACTCTCCCTCATTTTGCCTATGTCATGAGTTGAAATATTGAATGCTAGATAACCTTTTTTTCTTCGCTTTCTATTTCAACATTCAGGCATAGTCTTGACCAGGGGACAAGTTGACATCCAGTAGTCAACTTCTGTGCTTTCTTGGTTGCCCAGAAAGGTCACAAAAGATGTCTCTGAATGTCTTCTTTCAAACTTGGAGGCCTACCTCAAATGTTTGAGAACCATCTATTAATTTGCTATGTTTGGGTTTTATGACCTTATTTTGTACCTCTGGAAGTATTGTTCTGCCCCAGGAGGAGGAAAGGCAGGGTTCTTTCTGGGTATCAGTAAGAAAACCAGAACAGTAAGTAAAATAAGGTAGAAAGTAAGAAAGGAAATACAGATAGCAAGCCTATCTTATGTTCTTTCAGGTGGTGGGAACCTCATTTTTGTGCTGCAGTGGACAGCCCCAGCATGCTATGCAGGGTTATTATCTGTGCAGAGGTTCAACCTCCCTCTATATTGTGTCTCCTTATATCTAAAGTATCAAGTTCTCATCAGGTAGGAATGCTACCTCTTTCTTAATGCTCATCAGAGCATATCTAGATACACGTACCTAGAAATTGTATCCCAGAACAGGATATTCCAGCATGCTCCCTCACATTTTTATATGTGGTTATACTGTGGTCACTCATGCTAGCACACAAATTTCTCAAGCCTTTTGTAGAAGGCCCCATGTGACTTGCTCAAGATCTCTAACTCCCTAAATACACTGACTTCTGCAAAATTCCTAAAACAGATACTTATTTGTATCCTAAAAGGTTGTGTTTTTTTCAAGCTAATTGAAACTGATTTAGAGGAAATCCTCTAACTATCCTAAGTACATTTTAAAAAATGTCATCAATTGCTTTTCTGTTACTGTATACCTATAAAGATCATTAACTCTGTCATTGCAATATAGTAATAAAAATGGAACAATTCTGTTATTTGAGAATAAAGGCCTTCATAAATTTATAAAAATCACCGTATAAAGCTTTTCAGTCATCGTATAAGCTGAAGATCAGGACTAATTTCCTTAAAAATTTCTAGTAGAGATTCTGCGTCTGGGAAAGAATATAATTTCTAAATTTTATTTGCCAGTATGATGGAAAATAATTACTACCAAGGAAAATTCTTATTTCTCCTTACCAAATAAAGAAATGACTGATTAAAACCCAAAAAGAAACAATTTTTTTTTAAATTATCGCATCTTTTTGTGGTGTCTTTGGGGGAATGAAGGGACATACAAGGTAAATAAAATAGGAACAGTTTTCTGTGCAGTTAATTCCACCGATGAGATCAAAATGTTGTGTGTTGACTTTTCTACTTTTTTTCCCCATCTCTTTCAATTGTGTTTTTATTTTCATGTTCTATTTGTTGTACTCCAAGATAGAGAAAGGATAGATCACTAGACTAATCAGTCCTTGAAGGAATGTAGTTCTCTTGTAGTTGCAGTATGGTTAATTAAAAACCTATGTCTTTCTGTAGGCTGGTAAAGTGTATGTTTGTTTGCAGGGACTTATGGGAGAGGTGGACTTCAAAGTGACAATTTGTTCAAAGAACGAAAATCTGCCTATGAAGACTGATACTGTCAGAGTGTAGAGTTTGTGGCTTAAAATCAGTGGAATGGACATGTCATTTTTGAAGCAATATATAAGGGAGGGCAAGCCTCTTCCTCTTTCAGGGGTGGGGAAAAAGAGGGACATTTTTCTGAATTCTGAAATTATTTTTTTAAAATAAATGATTTGAACATTTAAAATGCTCTGAGCAGCATTCTTCTTTCCTTCTTTTTCATTCCCACATACCTGCTACATGTATCTGCCCAGCTATGCTAGTAAATACAATAAGGTATTCTAACAGTCAACAGTTAATGAGTTACTTGATCCAAGAACACAGCTGGAAAAAGAAGTCAGTGCTTCACGTTCTGATGTGTAGTATCATCTTTCCTTATAGGTTTTGATATATCATTGACTTAGTTTCATAACTGATTTCTGTGATTTATAAACTGATTGTCTATTTCTTGGGATAAAATAGGTAATCTTTTAACAATTTTCTTATGACATATTATAAGCTATAATGTTATACTATCTCTGTGTCTTGATGAAGTTATGGTGACAGAGCTGCAACCTGCTAATTTACAAAATTGCTGGTTGAACATGGTATGTTTTGGAGATATCCTCTCTGCTTGAATATTCTTCCTCTGTCACAAAAAGGTTTCCCTATAAAATAGTATGGGATTTTATGTTGTTGCAAATTAACCACTACAAAACAGTGTGACAATTAGAGGTAGAACTTCCAATATTTTTGGTCTCTCAAGGTCCACAGCCTCTGCAAAATATGAAAGAATTTTGGTTTATATTGTAACATATGATTACCATAACCATAACAATAATAAACTAGAACACATATTTAACATTTGCCCTTCATTCCTATGTTGATTAGATTTCTAAAGCTAGAAGGAATAATTAATCTGACCTAGTGTACTACAAGGCTGTTTAATGTCACTTGATAATGACTACATAATTCTCAATAATCTGTCTTTCAGAAAAAGCCACTGCACTAAATATAAAGACTTTGAAGAGACACTTACTTTACCACTGACCAAAAAAGATTGTCTTTGGGTATTTCCTACTGAGAAAGCTTTGGAAAGGTAGAGAAAAAAATGTGTAATTTCCATTCAGACTACAAAGAACCTAGGGTTTCCTTTTCTTACCCTGTTGATTTCATGAACATTACAAAAGGTATGAGCAAAAAAATTCCCCCTGAAAATGCAAAATATTTAAAAAACCCCTATGATAGAAGACCTATGTTAATTTTAGACTGAGATTGTTTTTCTAAACTTCAACCTGGATTGCCTATATAAGAATGACTTAATAGCTTCAGATACCACTGAAAGTAACAGTTTAGAACAGAAGTGCTAACCTAATCTTAGCTGGAAAAAGTCCAAATGTCTGCAAAGCAATCTGCTTACAAAGAGTTTTCAGAGTGAACAGAGGAATTTTGGTGTGCTAAAATAAAGGAAATCTCTGCTCTCATTTTACTTAAGAAACATCAAAATCAGTTTTTGCTGTTGCACTTCTCAGGGAATTTCACCAATAAACATTTCCAGTAACAAGTGCACACATTATCATGGATTTTTGGCATGATCCAAAATTTTATGATGTTCAGATGAAGTTCCAAATCCATATCCACATTTTTTATAAATATCTACTATTGAGAACCTTGTCAGGGAAAAATCAAAAATTTTTCCAGTTCATTTTATGTCCAGCCTGGAACACTCATCAAAGCTTTAGTTCTCACTGACTATTCTCCATTTTCACACTTATCAGAATGTGGTACGCCGGGTTCATTAAAATAAATGAAGTTTAAGCATTGTACATACAGTGGGGTTTTTTCTTTCTTTCCTATGTTTTTAAAAATTTGTTTGATCATGTGCATGCTATCATCAACAAAATCATAATGTATATGGTTTTCAACAGTTTTCCACCTGTGATTCATTACCTGTTAATACTACAACACAGGACTGAAATGTAATGTGAGTTTTGTTGCAATAGGTACATATATACATACAACCATTAATTGCTTTGTAGCCTTAATAAAGTCACTTGAGTCATCACCAGAGGACATTTTCAGTGATGCTGGCTGCC
Organism: Pachyramphus minor; assembly: GCA_013397135.1. Lineage (NCBI taxonomy): Eukaryota > Metazoa > Chordata > Aves > Passeriformes > Tyrannidae > Pachyramphus > Pachyramphus minor. Next base: position 368,830 of record VYXB01004635.1, read on the forward strand.
TAAATCCCATTGTCTGAGTGCCAGTCACACTTCTGAAAAATTATATAATGAGTAGTGTTATTACACAATTTTAAATAAATGATATATAGGCACCATCACCTTTAGCTCATCTTCCAATCTCACAGTTTTGAGTCTCTCCATCTTTAACTACATTAATCTTTAAGTCAATTTTGTCACTACAATTAATGTAAAATAGAAAGTGAAATCTTCTTTCTTGTCTAAAAGATATCAAAGTCTCTGTAGGAAACAGTATTCACACATTTCCACAAAGACATCTTTCTTGAATTTAAGTGGATTTCAACAGACAGTCATGCAGAGGGATTTACAGCCTCATTCTCTTCCTATGAACAATGAGGAAAGCAATGATTTAAGTGCTTACCTAATGAAATTTCAAAAATTGTCTAGTTTTCTTAGGATTCTCTTCACCAGTCTTGACACATGCTTTAGAGAAGGGACATCAGATCTTTTACTTAGGAAGCAAAAGAGCCCTTTAAAAGACTGTGATCAGATATTAATTTTTCCAGTTTTGGCGTGACAATATTCAGTTAGGACTTCTTGTTCTTTTCTTTAGTCAGTATAGAGCTTGATCTGACAGAGGGAAAATCAAGAAGGTTCTTCAAACTTAGGAGATTCTTCTTCCAAGTAGGATAAATCCATTCAGAAATTCACAGAGGAAAACTGAAGCACACTAAAGATTGTCATTTATGAGTGTCCAAATGTCTTCAGGATGTAGAATTACAGAATCACAGAATATGCTGAGTTGCAAGGATCATCGAGTCCAACCCTTAGGCCTGCACAGGACCATCCCCAAGGGTCACACCAAGTACCTGAGAGTATCATCCAAATGCTTCTTGAACTCTGTCAGTCTTGGTGCTTTGACCCCTTTTTTGACTACCTGGGGAACCTGTTCCAGTGCCGAAACCCCCTCCAGGTGAAGAACTTGTTAGTCTCACTTCAGTGCCTGGTAAAGTTATCTAGAAGATTATTCTGGGAAGTATTGAAAGCATCTGAAAGGCAATGTTGTCATCAGTCACAGCCAGCATGGCTTCATGAGGGGAAAGTCCTGCTTATCAAACCTGATTTCATTTTGTGACAAGGTAATGCACCTACTTGATCTATGGAAGCTTGTTGATGTCATCTTTTTGGATTTCAGTAAAGCTTTCAATACTGTCTTTCACAGGATCCTTCTGGACTAAATAAACACATCGTGTGGTGGGTGAGTAATTGGCCCAGGGTTGAGCACAGAGGGTAATAGTGAATGGGGTGACATCAAACTGGTGACCTGTCACTAGTGGAGTTCCACAGGGCTCCATCTTAGGCCCTGTGCTCTTCAACATCTTCTTAAATGACTTGGACGCAGGACTGGAAGGGGTACTGAGCAAGTTTGCAAATGGCACAAAATTGGAAGGAGCTGTTGTCTCCCTGGAAGGCAGGGAGGCCCTGCAAATAGCCCTCGACAAACATACAGATGGGGAATGAGATGCTGGAAAGCAGTGCAATGGAAAGGGACCTGGGAGTCCTGGTTGACAGCAAATTGAATATGAGTCAGCAGTGCCCTGGCAACCAGGAGGGCCAACCATGTCCTGGGGGGCATCAGGCAAAGCATTGCCAGCCAGTCAAGAGAGGTGTTTGTCCCCCTCTGCTCTGCACTGGTGCGACTTCACCTTGAATGTTGTGTGTAGTTTTGGGCACTGCAATATAAGAAAGATAGTGTCCAAAGGAGGGCAACAAAGATAGTGAAGAGCCTTGAGTAGAAGTATGAGGAGTGGCTGAGGTCACCTGGTCTGTTCAGCCTGGAGAAGAGGAGACTGAGGGGATTCTTCATTGCAGTTAAAACTTTCTCGTGAAGGGAAGAAGAGGGGCAGGCACTGATCTCTTCTCTGTGGTGACCAGTGACAGAAGCCGACGGAATGGCCTGAAGTTGTGTCAAGGAAGGTTTAGGTTGGATAGTAGTAAGAGGTTCTTCACTCAGAGGGTGGCTGGGCACTGGAACAGGCTCCACAGGGAAGTGGTCACAGCACCAAGCCTGACAGAGTTCAAGAAGCGCTTACACAATACTCCTGACATATAGTGTGACTCTTGGGAATGGTCCTGTGCAGGGCTAGGAGTTGGACTCAATGATTCCTGTGGATCCCTTCCAACTCGACACATTCTTTGATTCTGTAACCTTTTCTGCAACCTTTTGAAATAAAAACTAATCTCTAAGACACTGAACATGCATAATTCTCATGAATTTCCTATTTCTTTGCCTGTAGATAGGAATATAACCTTTTGTCAACACAGTATTTTCTGTGTTAATTCCTTTACTTTTTAAATATGTCTGCTTTGGCTGCTTCATACATTCCTTTAACTTATATTACTGTAAAAGAACAAGATAGTATTTAAACAATCTGAAGTATTGGTGTTGTGGTCTTGCAGGAGTCATTGATCCTATTGTACTGATAAATAATTGTGAAACTGTGTAAAACAAGGCTGACAGAGTATGTGCAGTACCTGTAAAATGACACTAGAACTTAGGGAAGATGTGTTGCCCTTCTTCCTTGGAACTAACCAGGGATCTCATGGACTTGAAAAATAGTATTTTTCCTGTGAAATAGAATAATTAAAATGCATATGATAGGTGGTTACATAAAGATTCAGGTCAAATGGCAATGTGTTGAGTGTCACTGTTATTTTCTGAGGATTGTCAGTCTGAGGAAGAAGCATTTCCTAGGCTGTGCTATGAATGTTACTGTGTTCATTCCACAGTAGCCTGTGGAAAGCAGGCACTGCATGGTTATACAGCTGGCCTATTATCTACATATAGCATACATATTTCCCCTCAGGTACTGAGAAGTGGTAGTTATCAAGAGATCTGATTGTAGTAACTCAAATGCAGAAAAAAAAGGGAACCCAAATGCCATTAATGAAGTCATACTCTTCAATTGAAAAATACCTCCCTGTTTTTCTTTTCATTAATTCATTTTTTGTCTCCTTTGCTGCACTGCCTCTGTTTGTACAATATTCAGTATCCATAATGACTTGTTAATGAGCCGTTGATTATGAATGCAATTTATAGACAAGAGAGATTGAGGATTTGAGGTATTCTTTCAACAAATACTTCTGCATCTGAGTTCTCCTTCATGTACAAATATGCACTCTTTCTGTTACAATATCTTTTATACTAAAATCTTAATCTGAGTCACTCTGAATGCAGATGCTCATTTAATGAGTTTCTTTACTGATATATTGACTGTATCCTGAATGTTGTAATGACCAAAGACTACAGTACAACGAAAACTCTTTGTTATACTAAGAACAGACTCAAAGAATTATGCTCATTAAGCTGTGAACCTGAACCAATGAATTTAATGGAAAATTTGCCATCAAATTCAGTATGAACAGAACGAGAACCTAATTTCTTAAAGGCATTCAGAAATATGGTCTTTAATAACGGTTTTGTAATACATCTTGATACAAAAAGAATTAGATGCATGCTTCCTAATTACATTCAAGAATGAAGTGGCTAATGCTCTGTACATACAGTTAGGCCTCCCCTATGCACAAAACTTAAAGTGATTTGCACAATTTAGGTGTTTTTTTCACCTGTACAGTCAGGAGTAACTGAGGCACAGATTCTAAAGCAAAAGACAAGATTATATAAACAACATCAAAAATGAACCCAGATCTCTCAGCTGTTAACCTGTATAATTACATTTGAACAGAGCATCAAACCCTTGTATGAGAACGGGCATCAGGTGGACTGTGCACTCATCAGGCAAATGAGGTCTAGTCACTCCATTACCATTAATTACAGTTTTAGTGGTCTGAAATTGAAGCAGCTTAGGAAACAGAATTTCTTATGAAAAAAACTAGTTCATAGACAGATTACCTTGAATGAACCCTGAGATTTTATGAGCTCCCTTCCTTCTTTGAATAGAGGAATTCCAGCATGAGCTTTTGCCACCATCAGAGAATTAAATATTTATTAGAGGTTGGATAGAGCTGCTTTGAGAGAAATCAGTTGCTGATGGTTAGCAGAGAGGATGCTGAGGTCCTAACTTGGTTAGCTAAGGCATGAGAATTAGCCCTCCAAACATCCAAAGAAGTCACATGCCAGTTGGGTTGTGGTTTTTTCTATTATTTTATTTTAATTTACACCTTTCTGCTGGGTCAAATGTTAGCTATGCACAGTAATTTTCCAGATCTGCAGAACTAGAGATTTTACTTTTTTTGTTTGTTTATTTATTTGGTTTGGGTTTTTTTGTTTTGTTTTGTTTTGTTTTCCACTAGCCATAATTTACCCATGATAAAGTTTTAGGAAAACCTGGTACTTTATCTCCTGTCAGAATCAACATCTGGCAACAACAAAGGATATGAAAGCTTTCCAATGTTTGCTTAAAGTTTGGGAAATGCAGCTGTGATACTGTACTTACAGACCTGCATTGCTCTTCTGAAAACTGGTATACAAAAAAAATAAAAAGGGGAAAAACAAAGAGAAAAGAAGTTGTTTAAAATCATATGACAGGTTATTATTTTGTTTAATGTGAAATGTTCATCTGACAAGCTTACTGAGCTTGATTTGTGTACTGAACCCTTCTGCAAATCTACAGTCTATTTGATTTCCCTTCCCCCGCTTCTTCACTCCATCCTCTGCCACTAGCACTGACATCAACCACTGTGCCATAGGAGGGAAAAAAAAAGGTACCTGAAGTATTCAAGTGATTTAACCAGTTTGATTTATGTTAATGGTACAGAAGAGAATAATTTTTGGTCCTCAAAAACATAACAGGCAATTGATGTGCCATATTGCAGTATGGTTTTAGCTATCAACATGTCAAGATTTAGTTTTGCTGTTAACATTTTACAATTTAGAAGGCTATAAGAATATGTGCAGTGTAGCAACAACTCAGGCATCATTCCCTCAGCTATATTTATTGTACTTTCATTTTTCCCTTTTATAGAGAAATCGAAAAAGAGAAAGGTAAAAAAGACTGACATTTTCTTTCATTTTCTTCAGTCTGTCAGGTTGTGAGAATAAAGAGAAAAAACCCTGACGTCTAATGGTTTGTTTTCAGACCAAAGTAGATTTAGGGCATAAGAATTCAAATGTACAGTTAGTTGATTTCTTGATAAACTGAGGATAACCTGTGCATAAACTGTAGCTTCATAGCATCTACCCCCTCAATTTATCCCTATATCTGAAAGCTGCATGTTCAGCATGCTGTGGAGATGGTGATCTGTATGAGCCAACTGTCTGAAAATCTGGAAGTACCCTGTGCAACATACATAGTCATACAAACATTTATTTTCCTTCTACGCCTTCATTTTCCTCTTCTTCTGCTGTGGAAAATCAATAAGTTGTATCTGTTGGTGTTTAAGCGGGAAGCTAATTTTTTCATACTACGAGAATGTCACAGTGTCTGAAGCTTCTAAAGTAAGGTCTTCGTTCCTCTGTGAACTTTAGTAGGTATTTTACTGCCCCCAGGTTTTAGGTTGAAGATAACTGGATAAAAATTGTTGCCGACCATTTAGAACGAGTGCTGCAAATTAAATGGGGCACATAAATAACTTCACCTTCTGAAATTTTCATGCTTATACTTCTAAATTAAAAAAGCAATGGGAAACATTGGTAGTAGGAGCCAGTACAACTTTTAGAAAAGTTTTCAAGCTTCTTTTTGTGTACATTTAAAATTCTCAAAGTCATTCTCAGGAAGGTATTGAAATTCTCTACGAAGGTCTAGTTAATAACTCCTGTTTTTCCCATTGCTCTGGGTGATGAAGAAATGCCTAGTATTCCAAGCACTACTCCAAGAACTGTCTACTCAAAGCTGCGTAAGAGGATATGAAGGTATTATGGAAATTTGTAGAGGCATGTGAGGAAAGTATATATTCCCACTATGTGTTGTTCTTATCTCAAGGCATTCTGCTCTTTGTGTCAACAGCAGAAAGAAGGACACACATACGTATTTGTGCCTTGCCTCTTTCACCGCTCAATGGAAAAATGTTTACAATGTCTTTTAAAAATCCTTTTATCAATTTCTGTCCTAAACTTTCATAAACAATTGAACATTTTAAAATGTAATAACTTAAAGTCATATGGCACCACAGTTTTCCTCTCAGTTTCTGCATTTAATGTTCTGGAGCTCAGTTTGGCATGCACTTATCTACTACTTATTTTACTGTGATTGCCTTAAATTGCCCTTGGTTTCAGAGGACAGAGTTTTATTCCTTCAAACACTGATGTCATATTACGTCATATTTTTTTGTGTGTGATAATCTAAGGGATTGAGCTATTGTCTACAAGAGGAAGATCTAGGCAGACTCCAGTCACATTTCCTACCTTCCAAGAGCATGACCCCCTCAGACTTTTTATTTTTTCCATTTTAATCTGAGCTATTGTCCAGCTGAGCTGCTTTTGTGAAATGTTAAGGAATCAGAAAAAAATACAGAATTCTGTTCTTACATGTGTGCACATAAAATTGGGGCAATTATTAGACTTATTTCTTTGGTCAAGTTTAAATTGTGGAACCCAAAAAAGCTTTCAGGCTCCCAGTTCCAGAGGCATGGCATCCAAATTATAAAAAACCACTCGGTGTGCTACTTTTCCACTTCTTTTCCCATTCTGTTGATAGAATTCCAAAAACATGGCCAGAGGAATGGCCAGGAGAAAACAATTTTCAGATACTACCAGAGAGCAGTTGTTCCCTAGGTCTTAATTTTCCAAAGGTTTTACCTTGTGATTGTATTGCAAAGATGAATAATTTAGCTTTGTGTCCTATTGTGGTGACAGCAATGTCACAAAGAAATCTATTGAGAAATAAATATTTTTCTGCTCAGTGAAGAGACTCTGGAATAAATAAGGTCAGAACTACACAATAAAGAGGAGGATAAGAAGAAATATTGATTAGTTGCTCATGAAGAGAGAGCTAGTCATCTTGTGCATTATGTTGAAAAATACCAGATAATTACCTAATTAAAGATTGTATCAGCAATACACCTAAACAACACAGTTGAATTAATCATGTACAGGCAAAATTCTGATGTCAAAGCAGATAAGTATGAAAATGCTATGCTGTGAGGAATTTGTTATTGGTATTGATTTTGTATGGAAGATATTCAGCTCCCATAGCGATGGACTTTGATTTACAATATAAAGTAGAAAAAAACCCTGATTTCCAGCATTTTCTATTATTTAACTTGACATCCTTAATGTTCTTTGAATATAGTAGTATCTTTTAAATGCAGAAGAGTGTACACAGTCTTTTATTTGAAAAATAGTTTGTATGGGGAAAGGTAAAGTAGGCCATAGAGATTTTTTTTAATAGAACATTTGATGCCAGCAAACCTCTTTTACGATTTGTAAGAGGATTCACTTTCTTTTCAAAAAACTGGAGCTTTGTAGTTATTTAACATTCCGGTTTGTTGTAAAGAAACTGATTTACCTTGACTCAAGACTGTATTTAAAGAGGGAAGTTGCACAGGGAAAAAATAATTTCCCTTATACAGCAACAGGGCTGCCCTTTTTCACATCTCTCAACTGATGCTTAGGTTTAAAAGGCAGGATTTTTAGTTGGTTGATAGTTTTGATGTATATATTGCCATGAGGCAGGCTTTTCATAATACCTTTTATTTATTAAAAAACCCCCACAGAATGAGTCAAACATGTCAGTCAAAATGGAACTGGTAAAAAGTCTGAATGCACCCATATGACATTGTTGAGGATACAATTATGTTATGGTTTCTTTTGAATAAATGAAAATAATAATAATAACAATAATAAAAAAGTAAGTATGGTAATTTCAAAAAGTCCTTATTAACAAAACATATTATTCTTGTTCTGTATGGAAATCGGATTGTATGTCTTGACTTTATGCGTGAGGTTTGGTGCCCTTGGGTATTCCTTAAGGACAGGACCAACTGATTTCTTCATTTGCAAGCCAAAAACCTGACAGCCATATATGTGAACTAGTCCAGCTTAAGGTGTGAATCCAGAATCCAGGTAATTAAGCATGATCCCCTCCTGGTAGGCTGGTATTTAGCCAGATTGTCAGTACTGAATATGCTGCTCTAGGAACAGAAAGGCAGACTGTGGTAGACAGAATGCCAGGAGCACTTTTTGAGAAAAAAATTCCTACAAATATCTAGGAATTCAGATTGCATATTATAATAATGCATTTTTTACTTTGGTTCCTCTGTATTTCCATCAAGATCCATAGAAGTCTACTGCACAAATGATACAAACAGGTTGGAGTTCAAACACTCAGCGTACCACATAGAATCTAAGGTGAGGCTGTTCCTGATGTATGATATTGTTTATCCAGAGATGTATGAGTAATGCAGAGCAAAACAGTCTACCTCAACCCATGTCCACATCCATCCTGCTTGATAAGCAAATGACTGCTCAGGTTCATATGTGCTTTGATAATGGATTTTTTTGTGTGTGTAACAGCTATATGCACACATATAATCCACACATGTAATCCAATATGTTTGTACTAGTCTTTCGTGACAAAAGCATTGAAAAGTTAACATTCAGACAAGGCAGAACTTTCTAACAGTTGGTTTTGCCTGCTAAGTGGCTCACAAACCCTTTCAGCTGCTTTTGGGGCTAGGTATGAATGTTTACTTTGAATATGTTCTTCTCTGATGTATAGGAAAATACTCTAATGAAAAAATCTAGTGAAGTTATGTCAGTGTAAAGCAGATGTAGTGAGTAGACTACCACTAATGAGTTTAAGGCTTTAGTTTTCTTCCAACTTAACCTTTTCATTTACATTACAAATGTAATACTACACCTCATAACTTAAACCTAAGATTACAAGCACAAGTGTTCTTACAGTGCTCCTCATTTTCTGAAGTTTTGATGTCACTGAGTTAATGTACTTCCTCTTCATAAGACTGCATGCTGGAGTTTAAGAGTAGGACTTCCCTTTGTGCAATGTTATCTACTGATGGTAGTCCGGGTCTGGGACCATATGATGGGCAAGTGGTGGATTGCACAGCAGACAGGCTGTGACTGCACACAAATCATGCACTCGAAATCGTGAGTGGAGAGGCAAACACATTTCCTGACCACAACAGGGGGTGTAACTCCTCTGTTATTTCACCCTCCTGCTGCTAGTGTGGCGCTTGTGTTCCCGAAACAAAAGATTATGATAGTTTTGTGCTACCCCTACTAATGTCATATGCTGTAACCCCCACGACATGAATTAAGACCCTTGAAATGAGTCACTCCTGGACAGCTGAGCAGTTTAGTTATTAGCGTTTAGTTATTAGCCTGGATTGGGTGCTATCAAGTAGTAAGGCAAATTCATGATTCCCAGCACTAGAGATTAAAAAACCCTGAAGCTCGACATGTTAAAGTATCCATGTTTTTACCTGGGAGATTTTCCAAGAGTATTAAAAACCATATCCTATAAAACCAAAAAGCCAAACCTTAAAATAAATATCAAGAAATAAGTAAATAAATTGATTAGCTGTGTGATATGGCAGACAGGACATAATCTAATCCTGTTTCATATTCCCTATATATTTATCTGGAGTCCACCATAAACCTTCTCCAAAATAGCCTGAGTTAATTCATCCATGCAAGTCTATTGACAAGTCCATTCGGTTTCAAAAGAGATGAGATAACATTTTTAGATGTTAGGAGAGGTTTGTTATCTGAATAGAAATGGATCATTTAGAAAAACATGTACATCATTTTTATTGTAGTCTCTTTTTCAAGAGCACCAAGTGGGTCAGAACTAGCATATACTTTTGCTGCCAGATCAAGGAGTTTATGGTTCCAAATGATATTACAGCATAGTTTACTAGATCTAAGATTGTTTCTGTCTTATATTTTAGAATGTCTCTTCCTTTTAACTGTGTCTAACAAAGCTACTGCTCTCTTACCCATACAAAACATTCTTTTCCGGACATTGTTTTTAGAAGAGGACAAGGCAACCTGTAGACTGGCTTTTAAGCAAGCTTTATTTCTCTGCTGGGAAATCTGTGGGGGCAGACAAAATTTGATGGCTGTCTCTGACAACATACTCAACCATCTTAATGTGCATCACAAACAACTGGTGCCCTCTGCGTTTATTACCTCCTCTTCATGAGCAGTATGTTTTCACTGTGTGAAGTTCAGTGGACATTTAAAAGGATGTAACTCATATATTATCCAAATTATTTTACAACTATGATGAGTAAGGGCTGTGGTGACAGATGAGATTTATTACTGTGATTGATTTCTTATTTTGAAATTAAATGTAAATCTGGAAACAAGTTAGACAAATCTCTCACAGCTGGCTACTCAGAAATCTTGTTGCTTAGAGAGAAACCATTGTTAGTGGAGATCTTGTAAATATACACTGTGAGGGCAGATAGCCATGGTGACTCACACTTATCCGAGAAGGCTACATCATCATCTCCTAGTCTGAGATTTGAATAAAAACAATCAAGCAACAAAGCTTGTTGCAGTAAAAAAGACTGCACTTTGTGATTACTTAGAAATAAGGTTTAGTAACAACAATGTCTGAACTGCTGGAAACCTACAATAGATCTTTAGAGAGTATAAACTGCCATTGTTCCTCATAGCACTCTGCCACTGTAAGCCAGCTGAGGTAGTGCTATTTTAACTTTTCTATTGCTTCACATTTTCTTATTTTAATTGTGTAATCTCTGTGTTGGGCTGAATTTTGGCATTAAAAGCCTCACCATCCCCCCCTTTTGATTGCTGCTTTTTAAAACAAGAGGAATAAAATTAATTGCTTCTGATCCACTGCAATAGTAATTACATAGTCCCAAGTGGGACCTGACCAAGAATGAATTGTTGTTGCTACTTTCTGGCTGGAGACACTAGGCAGGGATAATAGAGAAGTACATCTGTTACAGTGGACTGGTTGTTTCCTGCAGCAGAGAATGATAGAAGTCTGTTGCTGTACAATTACACTGTGGCATTTGCAGGTTGCAATAGCATCCCACAAAAACCGAGAAGAAAAAATAAATTAATTTCCACTGTTGTATATCTCACTTTGCTAAGTGTGTCTGTGAAAATAGTTGGCCTGCTGCCTCTTTGCTCCTTGAATCTTCATTAGAACATCACACTGATACTACAAACCTAGCAAAATTATTAAACACAGCTTGTACACAGCTTGTGATGGCCTTAGAAGAGAAAAAGAAGCAGTGATAGTAAAAAGAGCTAGGAATGGTTACGAAATGCTGGCATTGCAAAGTGTCACTATCACTGCATATAGATGTTTATTTGTTATTTCTTTTAAAATCTTAAATAAGAAAAGCATTAATGTCTTTCTATATAAAAGATATATACATTCCAGCTTCAATTATTTCTACAGAGAGCACTACAAAAGAAACTTTGACAGTAGTTAAAAGTGTTTTCAACTTCCATATCTCAGAAAAAAATTAGGAAAATTTCACTGATCTTAAAAAAACCCCTAGCACTATATTTTAAACACAACAAAACATGTATATAAAAAGTATTTGTAAGTGGAAAATTAATGCATCACATTGAATTAAGTCCCTGAATTCATGCTTCTGACTTAGGAATATTTAGGTTATTAAAGTATAATACATTTTATGTATCTTTCTGATTTCTGTACCTTTAGAGTACAATTTTTGTATTAAGCAAATGAGGAAAGATTTTTTTTCCTTTTTAAAGCTGAATTTCTAATATGAGGTATTGAGTTAAACAATCCAAATCTGTGATATTAACCATTAAATTATGAGGTTGAGCAACAAAATTACAAAAAACATTGTTGTGATTATGACCAAAACTGAAATAGTTTCTTCATTCAATTATACGAGTTTTACAAAGTTTTACAGAAAGAATATACAAGACGTAAAGGGTGGTGTGAAATTTCTTGCTGGCATATAGTCTTCAGAGAAAGAACAATAAGATACAGATATGTAAATGCTTCTATTGCTGAACTAAGGCTTTACATGACATAAAGTGTGCTTTCAAATACATGTCCTTTGAAGTTCTTGGTATGGATTTGTTAATATCTCTTAAATGCATCAAACTGAAGGCGAATTTTATGTAGGAAAGAGTATGATGAACTCCACAAAAATCTTCAAATTATTGTGTAAATGTGACTGAAGTTTCAGATTTCTGTCTCAGGCTCCTAACACTGAAATAAACTTGATGACATTTTCCTCCCTTTCCATAAGATCTTGAAAAGTAATTTTTTAAAATTAGATTTCTTATTTAGGTACTTTCAAAATGCACCCAGCTAATACATTGAAGATTTTCTCTGCAACACAATACTGGAAATTTACTTAAAAATTAAACCCTGTTTTTTGTATGCATTACATTTTCCTGGAGGTTGAGACTCCATGCAAGGTAGCAAACATTACCAAAACAAGTCTTATTGAATCTTATGTTTAGTCCTTTGAGGTGACAAATTTTACTCAATGACTGCTTTTATCTTTTGGAAGCTGTTTTTGTAGTCTGTGTTACTCTCATCACATGGCATACAGTTATATTTTTAGAGTAGGTTCAGTTAGCAAAGCAAATGTACTGAAACCTGGTCATCTAATAAATATCAGCCATTTTCTCAAAGTGCGTTTCTGGATAAACCTTCATTTTCACGTGCCATCATAAAAAAATCACAATGTGAATAATGTCTGCTGTATCCTTAATCTCACCTCCATCCTGCTTTACAGTCACTTTAACTTTCAGTCAATTAAACTTTCAGTCAATTATACATACCATGACTTCAGGCGGCAAAATACTATCTGCTTGCATAAAGTGTTTACATTAACTTGGGTTTCTCTTGGTGATTCCACCTTTGTTACAACCATTTCTGCCCCCTGGAGACTGGGCTACACTTCAGTCCTCAGGTGCATCACCTTTGCTGGACCAGATCACCTCTACCAGACCAAGTGGCCTTGGAAGTGTCCTGGTAGTGTTGTCCAATTCTTATGCCAACAGCAACTGGAGTCTCTAAAATGGTCTTTCAGGCCACCTGCCTGGTTGTCAAAAATAAAACACACTCCAAAAATATACAAGGCAAGTTTAGAGGAATCTTGTGCAGAGGTTCCTAAGCAGCACGTAGAATTCAGTGATAGCCATAAATATCCAGCTACTTATTACAAAGGTTGAGTGCAGTTCAAAGAGCATACTGGGAGCAAACAGCTTTTAAAGTGGATATATTAGGATTTGCTAGGGATTCTCAGGGCAATCCAAATCCACAGCCTGCATGAGAACAGCAGGTCTCTCTAAGCAGTGCCATTGCTCAGCTGATCAGCATTGCTAAGCCGACGTCAATCAGGAGAGAACGATATCAATGAAGCCTGCACAGATATGCTGAGCAAAATGCTTGTGATCACCCCTGTAAGGAAAAGCTGTGAAATATGAGGAGTGGTTGAGCATTGGATGGTGCATCACTGCAACTCTTTGCGAAGGTAGGTTGGCGTAAAATAATTTTCTCAGTATATCCTGCCTTGGGGATAAAAGAGCAAGGCTGAGGGGTAGCCCTTCCCTTTGCTAGCAATGCACACAGCTGAGGTGAAGGGCTTGGAGAACACCTGCACTGCTGCTGTGCAGACACTGGCATCCAGGTGGGCTCACTAGCTTCTTCTGTTGGTACCTGTGAAGCTGAACATTTCAGAACATTATTCCTGACTTCATGTTCAACTGGAGGGAAAGGGAAGCTAGTATAAGCCATAAGCCATGCGTGCCTTGCTTTCTTGGATGCAACTGCCATAAACAAATAAGAGATGTGAAATCCATGTGCAATCTATGGAAAATGATGAGATGCTGTTTCAAAAGTGGTAGGCCCTAGGAGGATTCTGTTTTTCAAAACAAAATCCTGATGATGAAAAAAAATATTACAGATGCAACAATGGATATATAATGAAATAATAATTGCTACCATTGCTTTATAATTTTATTATGAAATCATTTCAATTACCATTATCCTGTCTGAAAGACCAACTGCTGTCTACATTCTAGATACTCATATTTAGATTTTTTACATGATTTTTGTTTCTTTTTTTTCATTACTGGAAGCATTTGCATGATAACAGGATCTTTGCTTTTAAGAGTTCATCAGCTCCAGCCACTTAGTTTGCACTTGAAGTCATAATCTTCTGTTTATAATTTCATAATTGTTTGCAGCAGAGGTGATTAAGATATTACAAACATAGCATTATTTTGACTTCAGGCAGGGAGCAAGCAGCAGATGAACTCTTTAGGAACAAAGATGATGTTTTCATGTAAATAATCCAACTAGTACAAAGTAAGGGGAAGAAATGAGAATATGGAACACTTCCAAATGCAATGTTTTTCACTGTTTTCTTTGAGACAGCTATAGCTCTTTGAAATACATGCTTTGCAGAACTTCACATCTTCCAGTAGAATACTTCCCTCATCTCTTATGAAGTTTTTCCACTCCAATTACATGTTTCTGAGCACAGACAAAATATTAATTCGTGCATTAATTAGGCACGATAAAGTGTCCTATACATTAATTGACAGAAAGTTAAGAACAGCTCCAGACAAACCTGCATTTGAATTTCACCCTTGCTCAAGTCACTGTCATGGCAACATTAAGTGTGTTTGGATATTCTAACAGGAGGCACTCAAGTTATTAGTTCATGCTGCTTGTTTTTGCTCCTGCATGATCTGTATAGGAGGGTGTGAGGGCTCATACAACAGTGTGCACAGATCCTTTGTTTCTGGCCCTAGCCACTCACTGGTGCTTACCATAAGTATCCTGCTGGGGTAGGGACATTTTTTGCACTATGTAAGCAGACAATATTTGGAAATTCAGTACATCTAGGATCTGTCAGATGGGTAAGGCAACAAATTTGGAGTGAATTCTTTCTAAACGTGCCCCCCCTTCAGTTGCTAGACTGCAATGGAAAAGACAGATGTAATTTTATATTCTGTTTAAGTTCCTGAATACCGAGAAAATTCATTTCCCTCCCTCTCACAAACCCCAAAGGAACTTGTAATCCAATGATAAGTGATTATCTCTCAGAAACATTAAGTACAGAGATATGTGCCACTCTTTTATGCACAAGATAACTCATTAAAATCACTAAAAGATGTACTGATTCAGCCTTTTTATAATTTGAAAAGAAACATGGAAAATATTGAAAAACAATGAGGTGTTTTGGTTTTGCTCCTTATAGTTGTTTTGATATATATATTGCTTCCATGAGAAAAACAGGATTGTGAAAATGGAACATATTTGTCTGGAAAATGTGCACGCTCAACCTTATATTTGGATAATGCTGGACAAGTTTTTATGAAAAAAAAACAACACCAAAGATAGACTCTGAGAGATAAATAAGTAATGGGAACTCTTTGTTATCCTCTTTCTTTACCTGATGGCTCCTTGTTTGAAAGTTGGGAGAGGAGTTCAGTACTCAGTCAGAGGCAAGCTATCTGAGGGGTTATCTCAAGGTACCACAATGAAACAAGCTTCACCTCTCTGATTCTTAGTCATGTCAGGGCCTCTTGAACATGAATTTTGTCAGATCCATCTTCCCTGTAAAATGCAAACCCTGGGTGCCTAAAGGCAGCATTCACAGGAACCAATGACTTTAACCATCAGCTACTTCAGAGGGAAAGAAATTCCTAAGAGGGAAGTAAGGAAGGACCCTCAGTACTGTGGATGAGGTCAGTCCTTTAGATGTAAAATCAGAAGCTGGAAAGGCTGTCCCTGGCATGGGCAGTGGGCAAGTACCATTGCAATCCCTAGGGTACCCACCTCCTGACACACTCTGTTGCCTCTTGCTCCTTTCTAATTCAGTCACCTGGCAGCCTCATTCCTGGTAAGTGTTCAAAAAACCCTGTGGTTATGGTGCTTGAGGACATGCTTTAGTCGTAAACATGGTGGTGATGTTTGGTTTATGGTTGGACTTGATGATGTTAAAGGTCTTTCCAACCTTAGTGATTCCGTGATCTCTGTGTTGGGCAACTTGGTGTTGGACAGTATTGCCTAAAACTGTAGATAGCTGACAAAGTCCCTGCATATATTTAGTATTAGATTTCTAAGTAATTTTCTGTTTCAGAAAATAATTGCTTATTCTAATATGCTTCACCTGTATCAGGATGATTTTCCAGAGGAAATTTTGTTCCCAATATCATCTTTTTAAGGAAATTTGAAAGAGGTAACTTGAAAAAATATTCCTTGATACATAAATAATTTTAAGTGAATGATTAAAAGAACAGAATTAAGGTAAAATGAAATAAAGAAGTGAGGGATCTTGAGTCTAAATTTCCAAGATATTTTATGTTGATTTATATGAGTTGAGGTCCTGGTCTGAGTCCAAAGTTGTTGTGGGAGCTACTGTTTAGCTTGGAAATGTGTTCCAAATTTGGTCAAAATACTTTTCTTTTCTCTCTGGGGCACTGTTCAAAAAGATAGGTAGAAAAGAAGAGGTTGATTTTCCTATATTTCAAAAAGGATATCAATTCTGGAAGTGGGACTTTGGGGAAGTAAAGAGAGACAGAAAAGGAAGAAAATATTCTTTTTCTCATTGTCATTAATGAGAACAATACTGTAGTAGCTGTGGTCAGAGGTAAAGCTACCTAACCTTAAATAGATTATAAATCTAGAGGGTAGAATATATTGGCTGATGTTTTATATGTGAGAAATATAAAAATATGAGGCTGTTTTGTTTCGGTTTGGTTTTTTTCTTCTTTTTTCAATATGTTGTAAAATTAATGTTAGGGCTTCCAGATATCAGCATGCACTAATTAAATATATGTACAATTTTAAAAGGACTGGAATGAAAGCCTTTCTAGATACTGGTGCTTAAACTCAGTCTTTTCTTGTTAAAAAGTACCAGCTTATAAAGAGAAATATGTGCTCTAATTTAGCTGGACAGATTTGCAAAGATCTTTGAAAGTGTGAAAGAAAGGGTAAGAAGGAAATGTCTCCTTTACAATCTGTTTATGGCTTTGGGACTGTGCTTTATCTTGACAAATAAGATAAAGATCATTTGACAGCAATCCACTTATCTTGCTAGCAACTTAAAAACTGAATTATTCATCCTCTGTGTGAAATTTTGTGTTTTCCATTCTAAATTCAGCTGCATAGTTAACACCTAGTCTCCACAAAAATGTATCCAGTGCAATAAAACAAACAGTGAAAATTGCCTCTGTAGGACCAGCATTACCAAAAGTTATAAACATTCCATGAATGAAAGAGCTTTAATGAACTATTAACATGTCAAATAAATTTGCAAGAGTTACATAAATATTTCTCTGGCTTCTTTCAGTATCTTCGAGGTTTGTGGAGGGGTGAGTGAACTCACAAGCTGTGTTAAATCATGCAGGAAGTCTTTAGGTGAACTCACTTGGGCCATATGAAATTGCAAATATGAGTTTACTTGGGCCATATTGCACAGGTATGTGAACAGGCATGATTGCTGACTGCCAATCCCAGACCTAAAAATTCCATATTACAGATGAGGTCATATCACATATTTTATTTTTCTAGAAAGATTTGATGAAAACTAGTATAAATTCTGCCTGCCACAATGTTACATTAAGAAAGCAAATAAATAATACAAATCTTTGTATCTGTAATAAAAGTGGTGCTTTGCAAACACATCTGTAATCTATCAAGTGCTGTTTAGAACTAATCCAAAATGTGAGACCAGATAGTTTAAAATGAAGTACCAGAATGTCATGTAAAAGCTAGTAAACCTTGCTAAGAAGAGATATTTCATGCTTCTTAGTGATGTTGAACCACATGAAGCTTTTTCTCAAAAATTCATTTTCTCCTGCATACATTTTCTATTGCTGATTTATATATGTATATGTATTATATATCAGTTAAGCATTAGCATCTCCTGAATTAAAATCAATCAGTCAACATATGTAAGGTCAAATGAGTCAAGATAGAGTAAATTCTAGTCACCACTGCTCAAAACTCACTTCTCTGACATATTTCAGAGACATATTGTATGTCCATATTCATATGTAGACATATTGAATGTCTCCAGCTCTACATTTCCCCCCTACTTTTTAATTTAATGACATGTCTCTGTTAATGCGTGCATCTGTGTTCAAAGTGAGGGTGAGCAGTCTCAGGTCAGGAGGGATGTAATCTGGGGAGTTGTGAGCAGCTGAGAAGGGATTGTTGTGGGCACAGCATTTGAACAGGAAAGTGGTGACTCTCTTTCCCACTACAATAGAAAGGAAACTGATAACAATGGTGTGCTATAAAAAGCAAAGGAACATTTTTCTTTGTCAAACAACCGCACCTCTCTGGCAGTGCTGCTGCAGTACATGGACTGGCAACCACTCTGCGTTTGAACTCTGCTGTTACTGAATTTCAGTTAAAACTGAAAACCAGACAAAGGGAGCAGGCACAGAGAATACCAAAAAGAAACGAGATGTTCATTTCCTTGTTGTTTTTGTTTTAGGGCTTTTCTTTGTGTGATTGGGAAATAATGATCCAAGTGTGGTCGTGAGGGCCCTGCTATCTGCTGTTTGGGCCAATTTTACCTCATTAAAGGAAGGCAAGAATTATGACAAGTTCTCCCAGAACATCAGAGCAGCCATTCAAAAGCAAAAGTCGTACTGGGATGCAAAATCCCTCCAGTTCCTTCTTCAGTCCATTAAAAAAAACCAGTGTTTGAAGCCTGGGGGAAGAATACAATTTAAGAGAGATTTTTCCCTTATGCAATGAACCCAACAAGGCCTTATGTATGCTGCAGCAAACTGCAGTACCTGCAGGGTGCTCATCTACCATGAAAGTCTTCTATTATCTCATTCTTTACATGAATGAAATGTGAATATAGTTCCTTCTTTCTCAAAAGCCATTACACTGATTGGATTGTGTCTGGAAGCAACAGAATGGGTTTTTCCACACAATTATTTTCAACAGATTGAAAATGTATGGCTCTCCTTGTAGGTGCTGATGGAAGGTTCTCTGGAGTTTCAAAGACTGTGTGAAAAACAGTAGCTTCAGTAACCTTTAAAAATGTTCTAAGTGGAGGGGAAAAAAGAAAATTTTTTCAGTGGTTAAAAATACATATTCTTTTACTGTCAATTTTTTTCTGGAACTCAGCTGCTTTTATTCCTGCAAGTTATTGCTATTGATTTTAATGAGATCATAAACTTCACAAATACTCATTCATAACAAAACAAGTACCTTGTGATAAATTTAAGAAAAAATTGGAATTAATATTGATAACAATGAAATGTAACAAAATGATAGAGTAGTCACAAAGGGAGTACCAGATATATTTTCTTGGAACTGCTGACTGTATTGGCTGTATTAATATCATATAAAACTGTATTCTGAGAAATTTGTATTCTGAGTGAAGGATTATAGCCAAGCTTTTATCTAAACAGTAGCTATTATATTATCACAGGAAAAAGATGTTAGAAAAAAGGCTGTTTCACATTAGCTGAGGACGTGTGTGTGTCTGTGTATGTCTATGCATGAATGTCTACATGCATATCTATATGTGTATAAATATATACACATATTTACTGAAAGCTTTTAAACTGGTGGAAAATTGAAAGGAGTGGAGGAAAACTTAGTTTGTCTAAAAAGTTGTTCATTCCCTTTTTCTGTCTCCTTATCATAGCAATATTTTGATCATACTCCTTCACTGCTTTCTTTTTTGCATTATCTAAAACCTATTTTATAATTCAGTCCAGTAGCTCATCTTTTAATGTCATTTTATCAAACCTTGTCTTGCTTTCATGGAGCAGTAAAAGCAAAGGTTTCATTGCAAAAGAAAATTGCTTCACTTGCACTGAGTTTTCTAATTTCTGTACCTGGAACCATCACTGAATGTTTGGAGAAGGAAAAAAGAAGGACAAAATAGAGATTGATATTAATAAGCCCTTACTGGTAATTAAGGTCCTCAACTTCTGATTGAATTTTTTTTTTCTTCTTTCAGTTTTACATACCTTGATGTCAGATAAAGCAAATGACAGGAGAAGAATCCCAGCTGCAAGCAAGTCACTTATTTTACAAATGTGAGCATTCCATGACATTGCATGAAGGAGGATGCAGGACTGCAGACCTCCAAACAGACCTTTTTTTTTCCCCAAAAGGGTTGTATAGTAATACAAGGTAGATCAACTCAAGAGACACATGACTTCAACAGCATCATTGAACTCATCACTGGACTTGAATTTTCAGTCCTCCCACATGGATTTGTGGAATTCTCTAATTACAAGGATGAGACAAAACCCAGCGCCCTTCAAGTTAGGATGAATGAGCAGTTTGCCTACTTTATAAAAAGAGAGCCAGGTTCCCCTCCACCATGTACGTAATTTATAAATGTCCCCTAGGTCACTGTGAAAATGATTGTTTGGCAAGAGTGAAAATTTGAATTTGGGTAATATTTTCCTGCAGAGTCATGAGGTAAGAGGAAGAAGCTGGAAAGAAATGCTCCTGCCTACATGAGAAAATACATTAACAGTATTTTATCCTCCCTGATCCAGAGGGACGATAGCAGGCCACCTTGATGACAGTCGCTCACGAGACTGCTTCATGAGCAGGAGAAATGATCCATTTTATGACAATTTGCTGCACTTGCTTTCCTTATTTCACCATTTAAATTATACAGAAGCCCAGTATGTAGTCAGAGCTTGTGTAAAAATTTGCACATTAAATACATGAATATATTATTGAAGAAAAACTTTGTAGGTTATATGAAGAGATGAAAGTTTATTAATGCTGGAGAACTATTGATCCCTGCTGTTTAATCTAACAGTTAATTTGATGACACTTAGTTGTTTTACCAGAACTACCTGTATAATGTGAAAGTCTCATAATATGTACTGCACATCTTCTTTTCCCCCTGCAAGTGTATCAGCAGTTACATTTTTCATCACTTTCTCATGGGATTATGGCACAGTGAAGACAAAGTATGACATGAAAACCAATTTACCTCTAAAAGAAAGAAAGAAACCATGATGTTGCCAGGAAAACATAATTTGCAATCCCACAAAAATGTAAATACAACTTATTTAGGTTTTCTTAATCATTTTAAAAGAGAAGAATTAAGCCCCCAAAGTTGTTTAACTGTGTGTAGAAGTCATGATGGAATTTATTTTGATTGGGTGACCCCATAAAATTATTCACCACTGCTGTGATTTTTTTCAAGACAGCTCAATAGAGTGTGACTCCCAGTTCCCATTAGAATTTAATGAGAGCTGGGCCTGTAAGTCCCCCAGATTCCTTTGAAAATAATCCAGCCTATGATAAAATAATACAGTTCTGTGCATCCTTAAGTTTTGACAGTTTGTTCGTGACTGGAATATTGATTACAACAGCTACTGCCAAGCACACAGCTCCCATCACTCTCGTCTGCTTTTCCATTATGTCATAAATAGATCGCCCAGCTCGATAGATTATACAATTTGACAGGGCTGGACCTCTTGCATGAGTTTTCTTTAAAAAAAACCAAAAAAACCTAATGATAACCAAGCATCTAAATTCCTTGAACAAGGTAATTTTATGAATTTTAAGTACTCTGAAATGAGTAACTTCAAAGAGCAAATAAAGACCAAAGCAAGGCCAGGTCCAACAGTGGTAATTAGAGTCAAGTCAAAAATAAGCCTGATTGGACAGTTTTAAAATGTTTGTTCAATGCAAGAAGCCTGGCAAGCGTGTGATACCAAAAATGGTTGTTCAATTAAGTCTTTGGAAAGGCACAAAAACAAGTAAGCAGAAACATTTAGTGTCATGCTAAGCTGAAAATGTATTAAACTAAAATGAGGTGACTGAATAAGCAATAAGAATAAAGGAATTGAGTTGTCAAAATAAAATATATTTGGGAGTGGCCAAATCTTGGCAAATCCTGCCTACCTGCAATCTCAATGGGCTGGATTGATTTGGATTCCTGACACGTCAAGGAAGATTTTAGAGTTGGTTTATTGAGTTTTGTTTTCTTCCCTCTCCCTCTTCCTTTCCCTCTCCTTCTCCTTCTCCTTCTCCTTCTCCTTCTCCTTCTCCTTCTCCTTCTCCTTCTCCTTCTCCTTCTCCTTCTCCTTCTCCTTCTCCTTCTCCTTCTCCTTCTCCTTCTCCTTCCCTGTTCCCTTTTCCCTTTCTCCTATAATTTAAATAATAACACTACCTAGAAACCTGTCAGGAATGAAGACTCCATGGTGTTTCCCATGTATAGGACCTGCTGTACAACTGCAAAAATCAGAAATGTAGTTTGTGCTACTCAAACAATTTTAATTAGGTTGAGATAGGATAAAACTGCAATATAGTAAGAATGAGTGTTCCAGAAGTCAATGGTGTGTCTAAAAGCAGTTTAAAGCAAACTTAAATTGCACTTCTAGACATATTTGGTGGGACAAAATTGTGATCCAATCAGGAATTTAAGTACAGCTCCTCTTTATCTGCTGCCAAAGGGTACTGGTTTTCTTTGAAGCTATTGCAGCAGAAGAACTTTAAGCACCGACTTAGACTGATCAGATGATGCATGGATGCTGCTGCTGCTGCTGCTGAAGCTTTCTCCAAAACATCTGGGCTATCACCAAACAAAATACAAATATACTTACTGGAAAATACGATGTTTCCATAATATTCTAGGGTAGACAGATGTTAAATTGACTTCCTGAAACCAAATGAAAGATGAAAGACAAATGGAGGCTCATGATGAATGAGCCTGACAGTGATGTCAGGAACCATGTATGTAATGGATACCTTTGGATGGATGTAGATGGGTGACAAGGGTGAAGTTACAGATCTTCAGAATATTGTCTTCCAGTATACTTGTATTTCTATTCTATGGACTTGAGCAGAGATAGTGACTGCAGAGCAGAAGATTAGTTTCTACTTGAGAATTAGCTTTAATCATTCTTTATATTGTGTTGGACTGAGACCAATGGTTCAGGAAGAGGCTCAGGAAGGATAGTCAAGTTTTTATTTGTATCGTGGAATGTGTGGAACAAATTATGGAACATTCTGAAACATTTTGAACTTGTTCAGAAATTATTCCAGAAAAGTCTTATTTTTTTGAGCAAAGGTAAATTCTTCCTTTGCAGGAGACATAATCCTGTGACCATTTATAGTCAGTGCCAAGTGCCAAGGTTGAAACCTTAGGTAGAGCTACAGTGAAGTATGCACCAGAGCAGACAGTACTTCTGCTTCTGAGGATCCATATAACCAGTTGTGATTTCACATCTGTGGATTTTTTGTGGGGTTTTTTTGTGCCCTTTTTTTTTTTTTTTTTTTTGTACTAATCTCCTGTGTGACAATGGTTCTGATCTCACAAACTTCTGTGTGAAGGCAGGCTCTGGCTACAGAGACCGCTGCTGATGGACTCAGAAAGGCTGCATGCAGATAGGAAGGTCAAGCTGCACAAAACAGCTTGCAGGTCCAAAGGCCTGACCACAAACATTCTTCCCTTAGAACAAAGCCAAATTACCTAGTGGGTACAAGAGGCATTTAAAATGTGACCCAGCAAAAACTGGTAAATATTTTCGTATGGGGCAGCACACATCAGCTATGTTGAGGCCTGAACCACCATTAGTCAGAGTAGCACTAACTTCTTAAAATACTGCTCTGTGACATTAGCAAGAGCATCTTAAAGTTGAAAGGACCACTCTGTGCTTGCTTTACCTCTAAATGCTGCCCCATCTCTTTGAGAAGACAATTCTGAATTAAGCAGATTGGAATGTAATAATTAAAATACTCATTTTGTTTTCCAACAGAAACATTTATTTGTGTTTGGACCCTGGAAATGTTGTAGCTCTCTTTTAACTCTCTTAAGAAATTGTATTATTTCTGTTTCTTCAATTATTTACGTACCAAAGACCCTGAGCGTATTTACGAGCAGCGTTATTTGAACAATGGTTAATGCTGCACTGTTCACTTCTCAAAACCAGTATAGAAACTGCATTTAAAGAAATAAAATGAAGTAGAATTTAAAAGCTCAATCTCAGGATAAAGCAGACTTTCAGAATCTTCAGCTGCCCACACCTAAATAGTCCCAACTGAAGCACAATCGCTTTGGTTTGCAGTTATCTGATACTCCATTAAATAATGATAGATTATCGTAGATATATTATGAGGTGACCAATATGATCACATTTCTGAAAATAATTATGCCAGAACCACATGCTGTTGGGATGAAAGAAAGTTCTTTTTACCTAGCTTCTGATTCACCTCATCTTCCTGGATTTTGCGCATTTACTACAGACACACAGAAATGAAAAGATGTGGAAGAGGGGAAACATCTTAATGTGAGAACAGCCTGAAAACTATGAACAACATATCCTCAGAGAGCAAAACCAATACAGGCAAACCGTGAAAAAAAATAACAGAGATGGTGAAAGAGACGTAAATGAACATAAGGAATATGAGGGCAAAAAGGTGGTCAGTGTCTGTTGTTGGAAATATGTTTAGTCACAAATTTTGCACTAATAGTTTATTAAATAACTATTTCTAGATTCTCATGTCATTATTCATCTTTAAAAGTATCTGATACTTTGGTCATTAGTGAGTTTTATATTTTTCTAATAGCTTTGCCAACCTTGTATTATGACTGCTCATTTATTGATCTTTTTGCCATGTGCATGTGTTTTGATCAACTTTGAATTATTAGCATTTAAATATGTCAACAGAATATTGAAGTCTCATAATACAATGTCATTTGTAATAAAATCATTAATGTGATAAGATGCAGATCAAAAGAATGTACACCAAAGTGAATACAAATGATAAAATACTGAATTAATATGAAAAGATGAAACACATTGAACAATAGACTTCCACTGATGTATTAGTGAGCCTATTAATGAAAAAATTGGTATAACATATAATGGAAAGTCAAAAAAGGAGCATTTCCCATAATATGAATATTTTCCCAAACGAGACCATTTGAATACTGGTTTGGTATTTTTTCTGCAACCATGTGTCAAATTTACTAATTTGTGAAAAACACTGGCTTACATATGTATACATATATAACAGATAAATGCTTATGGTAATAAATAGTGTTCCAAATGCTCCTTTAAAGTTATCATGCAGACTACACTCCTCTGTGCTGGTGAATCATTCAGGGAGTCATACAAACAGCCCCACAGACAGAAATCTAAGCCAGGTTCACAGTGTGGAGGTTGCTAGATCATGTACTCTTTCAAAGAGAGCTTATTGGGAATCCTACTGATAAGGCACCTTTGCTGGTCAGAGTAATCCTGATGTAGGTGATGCAGAAACACTCCTGGACACGGAGAACCGAATCTTTCCAGTCCCAGCTTGTTTTCTAAACTAGTGAGTTATTAGCTATTCTCTAGTGAATGGGCAGGTCTTTCACTAGTCTTTTATTAAAAGAGTTCTGTCTCAAAAATGGCATTGCCTGCCTGCCACAATTACGTTGCGCTATCAGTAATATTATGACACCAATATCAGCTTCCTGAATCTTTGCCCAAAAGCAAAGAGGAAAAATCATGAAGCATACCAATCTTTGTAATTAATGTCATATTTTTTCATATTGTCTCTCTATAGATCTTCAAAATAATTCTGTTTTGGTTTGGATCCTTATCATCTTTAAAGACTTTGTAACAACATTGTCAATATGGCAGATGTTCTTGTGTGTAGCTGTAACTGAAAACAAGAGCAATATATTGCTGATATGATATATTTAGATATAGATAGATATAACAGAAAACTCACATATGGTCAACCATAAGGATAATACTAATTCCTACATCTTCTATATTCTGAAATGCAAAGTTCTAGCCCTTAAAAAGTGGCAAAATTCTCACATTCCTGCACAGCGAAAATACAGTCTCTTCTAAACCCATGCACATCTTTTTAGTAGTATAGACTGAGAGAGAACCTAACTAAATTGAGCCATAAAAATTGTTTGCTTGTGTGTATCATTTCAGAGAGAGGAGTGGGTAAAATGGATTTATTTTGACAATGTGAGACTGCTTCATGTATCAGAAATTGCATAGCTGACAACTGAACTTGGGTTACTGTGAGGATTTTCAATGTTGCCAAATGGCACATCATGTTATGTCTGGTTTAATAAAATTGAAATGTTTGGTAACAATTTATAGCTATTTCTTGAGAGTTTTATAATCTCTATTTACATTAACTTAGAATGGCTAAGATATGTGAATTTTAATTCTTCATCTAGAAAGTTATATAGGTCAAATATAGGGATGACACCAACAGAAATAAAGTTAGCAAGAAGAGAAGAAAGAGGTCTTTAGGGGACTGTTTAACCACAAATTAGTTGCTACCCTGGGTTTATTTGTGTATCCAAGGCTCAGGACAGAGAAGGACTGGAAAATTACTTGAAAATTTCTAAAAGCAATTTTTAACAGCTGTGAGAACAAGTGAAAAAGCTCATACCTGGAGCTGTGGCACACAACCAGTGTTGTGTCTTCCAGCGTATCACCAGATACTTAAAAAGAGAAAAAATGAACTCTAGAGATGTCTCAATAAAAAGGAAGGTCTGATATCTTTTGCTTTGTCATACAAATCCTTTGTAATGCAGCAGAGATTCACTCAGATCTTTGGAGATAGGGACTCACAGCACAGAATGTTTTGAGAATATCTTATCTTTGCTTTTGAAAAATAATGTTCTCAGTTACAAATCAACACTGATGTGAAAACCAAAAAGTAGGATTACCTGTGCTGTGTTTTTAATATAGACCAACAGAGTGAACAAGAAAAACTTGCAAAACTCAATTTTTAATAAAGTTCTTTTATGATTAGGTTATTTACAGATATTATACAGGAGTGGAGTTGGAGTGCTGGTGCTGTAAAGAAAAGGTTGCTTATAAAAGCAGTGAGAATAGAGTTTTGATTTTTCGGGTGGTACAGAAGAGTATGGTTGTAGGCAATAAATGTTTACAAAGATTTGAAACTGTAAAATACGTAGTTCCTGAAGAGGAAGAAAGTAACTAATGAAACCCGGTTGCCTATGAATTTGTGCCCTCATTCTTTTAAATACAGGCTACCAACATCACAATTGCTGTTCTTTTACCTGTGGTACTCCCCTGAGCAAGACACAGTACTTGTATTGGGTAACTTGGTGCTGCAGATGTGCTTCCAGGCCATCTCACTCCCTGCAGCTGTGTGGGTCTGTCTGCATCTCCTTTAGTGGGACAGTAATTCTGGAGTTTTCTCCTCATTTCTGAGTTTTCCTCATAACCCTCATAATAAGTTATCTTTGAGATTCCAACCTCTCCTTTAGATCTGATAGATTAAACATTTATTAGAAGGTGGTCAACAGACAGACAGGCTTGATCAAGCAGACCTCATTTCCTTAGAAAACCTGGCTAAAAAATGAAAACGGATTGATTATTGTTGCTGTGTAGCTTTTACAGGTTTTTTTTTTTAACACTATATAAGCATGCAAACACACATGCAGAATGCAGAAAATATTCTTCCTTACTCCATTTCACTAGAGGTAATTCTACATATGGTAGATATTCTTATTATAGATATTTATTTATTTTTTAAAGTGAAATTATGGTATCCATAATAGTTTTTAGTTGAGAAGTTGCTATTATTTTAGTGGAGGAAGAGAGGTAGCCTTTCCAGGTTCCGTGTCCCTATGTTACATATTTTAGAATAAATTTTGAGATGATTCCCTTGATTGAATATCTCTCCCAATGCTTTATGCTTATTTGTGGCCTCTAGTTGCTACTAAGTTACTTTAAAGTTGAATTCTGCTGGAAGTCCAGAAATTGGAGATTTTTTTTAGCTCAAATGAACATCAACTGTGCTCTGGCCATGTATATACATATTTGAAACTAGAGTGATAAATCTGAAATGTATGCTGGTCGTAAGACAAACTCTCAAATTGTAATGAGTTCTTTGCCATGTTGCTACTGATCCAGTGCTGCCCATTACAATGCACTAGAAAAGTCGTATTTCTAAACTGTTCGCTTTGTCTTGTTCTTTGTTGATTTTTCTCATTCTGTGTATTTGAACTACTTTAGCTGGAAGTGCTTAGCTGAGAGATTCACAGAAAGAGCACATAGCATGGAGTGAGTGACCTACGAAGTCAGACATGAAAGATTCCAGTTTGGCTGTTTTTCAATGCTGTTTCAGTCGAATCTGAAGCATTACTAGCTGTGACATTGCACAGCAGTCATTTTGTTTCCTCCCACTAGCTATACAGGTTTATAAATTTCTTTTTGCTTTTTATGATTTTTTTTTTCAGTTGTTGCTCTAAAAGGGAAGAGGAAAGAAAATGCCATATTTGAATTTGGAATAAAAATGCATTCTCAAATACCTTTTACAATTGGTACTTTGAGAGGAGGGTCATACTACAGAAATATTTGAGGTTGGGATAGAATATCTATTTGATGAATTCTTTGGCCAGTGAAAAGCATTTGTTGCTAGCAAAACCAAACTTTTTTTTTTCTTTCTTTTTCCAAGTAAAAGCTGTGCAAGAGAGTGGAACTGAGGATCAAAGTTTAAATACAGTTTGCTCTGCCACCTGGTTTTGATCTAGAGCTCAAGCGTGTGACTGGCAACACTCACTGTCACAGCAGGGAGACCTGGTAAAGGGGGACAGAGCAACATTTCTCTCTTTATTTCTCACATTGTGAAAGGTGTGAGATTGACAGCCTTGGAAAAACAAGTGTCCTATTTTATTCACGAAGAAAAAAGATGGCAGAGCAATCATAACAAAATCTTCTCCCCCAGTGCCCTGTCCATTTGTTTCAGACCTGCTTGAGCTGAACTGTCTGAAGGGGGTGAGGAGATCACTTTGTCTTTTGACCGATTCAGTCTTTGTCCCTCTGCTATGACTCCCCACCAGGGTGCCAATTGTAATTGTCGTCTTTTCTTGGGTAGTTGCCACCTGTCCATTAGAAACTGGCCAGGGACCAGGAATTCACTTCACATTGACCACAGAATAGATGTCATAGGCTCAAAGTAACATTTTAGATGTTAATGGGGTCTGGATTTGAAACAGCAATTTAGAGATGAAAACCAATGTCTCTCTTCTTCCTCAATCACTTATTTATGGAGTTACTATGTATTTGAGCTACATTCACATCCACTTAATTAGTCTCTGTCAATCATAAACTTTCTCTGCATAATTATTATTTCTGTTTTTAAAGAATCATTAAAGGTCCGAGGTAGATTAGCACCCCTTTAGCTGCAGGCTGTAAAAACTTTGGTTTGTCTTCCTCATCTGACTGAAGAAATTTCCTTCCAAGTCCTGTAGCTGGCTTAAGTGTCCATATAGGTCTCAAAGAACAGCCTGATCCCAGGAATTAAAGAGCCCTGAAAACCTATCCTTAATGATAAATTGGAAAACTTCATTATTTTACCAAGGTATAAAGACCATGGGAGAAAAACCACATCAAAAGCAAAAAAGATCAGTACTAGAGATAAGAAACACAAAGATGGACCAGAACATGAAAACAAAATGAATAGGTAGGCGATTAATAAAACTGGAGTCCAGGTATTTTTTTTCCCACAAGATGTCCAATTGAGCATAAAGGAGTTTTTAGGGGATGAAGTATTTGTCACTATTTATCAGAATCTAGTTGATGAATTAGGGATCTGTCAAAATTACACAGTTGTATCCATAAGGTCTATGGTCATAGCAGTGATTTGTCTGTAAGACTGTGGCATTATAGGAACTATGATATGTAAGGGCATTGGTAAAGTTCTGTACTGTGGACATACAGAACAAGATACAGATGTACTAAATCTAGCACTGTTCTATCACAGGGAATAACTACCATAATAATATACAAAGTCATGAACAGGGAGATAAAATTAAAAAAAAAACAAAACCAAAACCAGCCGAAACCAAATTACTAAAATAAGAATTCCAGTCATGTTTGCACAAAAATTATTCAGTAAAAGGAAAAAACCCATGAACTGGGAGGAAGAAGCAGCACTGTTGGCAAAAATGTATTTTCACGTTGTGGAAGATAGATTCCCATCACGTAGATGGGAACACTTCTTTTTTTTAACCTTTATCAAAAAACAGGGATTTGCAATGATTTATACTCAAGGCACTAGATCTGCAGAAGGACGTGGTGCTTTGAAATAGTTTGCTTTGAGACACCTGACCAGTGCATTCCCTAGATGCTGTTTGCTGCGGAGTGTCTAAAATGCTACACTGCAATAACATATTTCTTTGGTTTGGGTGAACTCTGCAAATGGATGTACAGCTCTGTGAATTAAAAAAACACGTTACTTATCACACAAATTTAAATACCTGTTTTTTCTTGTCTGAAAAATGGATGTGCAAAGCTGTCTGTCACTCTACCTCTTTGATCTTCCAGGGTTTTTTGGTTTGTTTGTTTTTTTAATTTGTTTTGTGTGTGTTTGTTTGTTTGTTTCAATTTTTTTGTAGCCAGCTTCATTGCATCTCAGTTTTTCTAATCAACAAAGAACATCTTGTTTGCTTGCTCTAGCAGTGCCCACCTAGCCTGGTCACCAGTCGAGGTCTCAGCACCGATATTGATTCCATGTTTGACATCTCTAATGAAATAAAGGACCCCATTGCCCTCTTCCCAAGGGAAAGAGCTATCCACAGTAATTACTTTTATCTCAAGTTTGAAGAAAGAAGAGAAATGTTTCATTTTTCTTTCATTCAGAGAAATCTGATCCCTGCAATTTGAAAAAGAAAATTTATACTGCAATGAGAGTGGTTGGTTAGTTCAGAGAGAAACAATGTTTAACACAGAGTGATTTCAATGAGGTGCTGTATCAGCTTTCCAAACTACATACTTCCTTAGTGTACTCATCACACATGATCAAATGTAATGTTTTGTCAGTTTTTAGACACTTTGCTATTAGAGTTACATCTTTTACTTCATCAAACTAAAGCTGCTGAAGGACAGATTGTACAAATAAACATCAGTTGGAATATTTTTAAAGAGCAATTGTTTACTGATTGAAATACAAAAACCGTTGCTCATGCTTGGAGATCAAATTACATGCTTAAGGGAAAGCAAGCTACATAATTCGTTAACTTCTGACTCATAAGAAATATCAGGCAGTATCGTTTGATGTGAAGACGTGCAGAATCTCTTGTCTTTATTAGATGGAGCAGTAGATGACAGGTTTTTCTTAAAAAAAATGCCACTATATATAGCAATCTCATAGCCATCAAAATGTAATCCTTCTGTGAAGGGGAACTGTGAAGAGGATGATCTGTAACATTCAAGTTAAAAAGTCTTTTGTTTTAAGATGGAGTATTATACTGATGTTAAGCTCCAGTTGAATTCCCGGAGAGAATTTTGTTGCTGCACATTGTCTCTTACTTTGGTTACTTACAGCAGCCATGCAAACGTGGGAGGGGAATTTTCTCTACTCAGTGTCAAGCCAGGCTTCCAAAAAAACACAGTGCAGAAGGAAGGACATTAGTATGTATCTGAAGGGTATGCATGGAGTGAGAGACAAAAATGATATCAACTCAGATCAAAGATCAGCTGGGCCCAGATTTCCATCTCTTGGTAGCTTATAGGGGGAGGCTTCAACAAGGGAAAGCACACAGTGATATTTGCTCCCTGGTTACCTCTGCCATACTGTAGTTTGTGACTCAGAAACTTGAAGTCAAGCACGG
The DNA here is from genome assembly GCA_013397135.1 of Pachyramphus minor. Taxonomy (NCBI): domain Eukaryota; kingdom Metazoa; phylum Chordata; class Aves; order Passeriformes; family Tyrannidae; genus Pachyramphus; species Pachyramphus minor. Next base: position 400,312 of record VYXB01004635.1, read on the forward strand.
TATCTTTGTCCTTTATAGCGTTTAATGACCGTTGCCATAGCACCATCTAATTGTCAGCAACACTTGGGAACAATCTGGTCCTAGAGAGGTTGTATGGTGTCCTTCTACAGAGACCCCCCACATGTCAATTTTGGTTCCCCTTTATATCTTTTAGAGACACAAACTGTGGGCATAGAGGAAGGACTGGAGTTTCAATTGAGGAGGTCAGTGGAAATATATTGAAGATTTGCTCAGAGTATTTTTCCTTCCATGACTGTGGAAAATTACTTAGCATTTTCCATTTTAGTTTTATATGTGTGGTTAATAGTGCTGGCTGTGTCACCAGAGGTTTTGTGAGAGAATAAATATTACTGAGTATCAAGCACATATAAGATACATAAAAATGCCCAAGGGAAAACTCCACCAATTAAAAATTATTTTCTTGAAACAGCTCTACCTGGTCAGACATAACTGTAGTGGTATACTTAATGAAGTAGCATTTTCAGTGCGCCTACCTCAGTCTTACACTGTAAAGGGATTCTCTGAAAATCTCAAGTAATGGAATCCTATGACTTCATAACAAACTAAAATGGAAAAAATTCCATTTTTCAAGACTGTAGAAGAAAAACTTGGTCTCAATTTTTTAAGATTCATAAAAATAAAGATTGTAAATTCCAGGTGTGTAATTATCTGTTTTTAAGATAATAGACTATTTTCCATGAAGTGTAAAGAAGGATGTAAGAATTCAATTAAATAACCTTGGTCTCTGGGATTCATGACTCAGCAGCATGGTCGAACCTTATAGCTGACCTTGTTTTGAGCAGAAAGTTGGGTTAGAGACCTGAATTATACTGTGATACTGTAATTCTGCATTTCTATAGAAGTAGAACCATGCCTAGACCTCTTGGGACACAGTATTGACTGAACAAAAGCCCAAGACTCCATAAAACTTTGTTTTTATAAACCTAGAAGATATAATCAGACATTTGAAATGCTCAGGAGAGATTGTTTGCTCCTGTTTTGTAAATTTCTGTTTGGGTACAAATTGCTGTCAAGTCTTGAGGTCTGTTTTCTAGTTTATTCACCACAGAACAATCCAGGACGACTTGGATTAATGTGATCAAACACAGATATATATTGTGCAGTTGTCTACTGTCATGCTAGTCACTTTAAATTACCTTAATAGTAATATAGCAAAGTGGGTGCTTTTGAGTGTTAATGGTATAACCTAGTTTTGATATCTCATTTAAGATAAGATGAATTGTATGTTGGAAGGTCTGTTTCTTCCTCCTGTCTAAAAAAGAACTAAGACAACTAGCTCAAAAGCAGAATCCCATCCTTGTAGACAAAGATTACCCCCAAAATAAAATGGAATAAGAGAGAATTAAAACCAAGCTAATTACTTAATTTTCATGCTGAGAATAGAGAGAATGCGCTTGTTACTGCATTGCAAAAGGACTGCAAAAGACTTTTGCATGTTCCAGCCAAAAGATGGGAGCTGAATTCCTATGTCAGGGTATTTCTTGCACTTCTTTGTTCTTCCTTTATCCTGCTATAGTAGATAAAGCATGTAGGCCTCACCCCTTCAGTAAGGTCCATAGAGATCTTCCCACTTACCAGGCCAATCTGCACCCATGTCAGTGGAGATGCTATTGCTGCAGAGCAAGACCACAGAATGGATAAGAGAAGGGGAGAAGGAATTATTCCTTCGAAGAGTAGCACAACAAAATACAGAAAGAAGGGATTTAACTTTCTCTTACTAATCATAAGGAAAGTTTTCATATTGTGCATCCAACACAGGTCATCTTTTAAAAGAGGCTCCCCCATATTTTACTAATTATGTTGGATAAGGATTAATATAACTAGATTTGTCCTAGAAAACCTTATCTTCCTTTTGCATCTCTCCAACTCCCTAGACATGTTTTCTTTCCTTATAAAACTTCTACCCCCCCACCCTGGCCCTTCAACCCCCACCTGTCCAGACCCTGACTCCCCTTTTCTTCTGACTTCATGAGAGTATTGAAGGTTTATTTTTAATTCCTAGCCTTCTCAAATACTCATGTTGATGTCTAAGGTATGGGTTATGTTTGCAAACATTGAATAGTCATAGACTTGAACCAAGGAAGGGAAGTATATGAGATTGAAAGATGGACAAGGGAAACCTGATGTGATTCTAAATAATTCAACCCCTACCAAGACCAGAAAGTAAAAGGGTTTATAACTTCTATAGAAAAGGAACTGAAAAATAATCCATATGTCTGTACATCCCTTCTTACTGCTACTGTCTGTTTCATATTTTTTGTCAATCAATTTTACAGGTTCTCTGTCAGAGTTTCTTGGTTTTCTTAGAGATATTGAAATATATTAAAATATATGGTTTGCAGGGATTATGACTTTAGTTCTGAACATTGCAGCATTCCCTGTGGTATCTGTGGCAGCTGAACTAGATGCAATTGCAGCATTTGCAGCAAATCACACAGCCATAAGAGCATCTGTGCTTTCTCTACACTTCTGAGCAAGCCCATGAAGTTTAGAGAGTTGCTAGATGTGTATGAAACATCTGATAAATTCAGCAGAACAGAGATCTGTACGTTTCTATGTCTGTAAAATGTTTACTACAGCTTTGTGACACTCAAGGGCAAATGACTGGACAACCATGCAACCTACAGAGAAGTAACTGTGTGTGCTACAGGGCAAACACTACCATTCATCTGTGAGATGAATTCCCTCACAAAGTTAAAAAAAAAGGCCACAGTAAGTCCAGAGATAATGGTTTTGTGTAGATAAACTTGTTGAGCAATTTCTTTCTTTTAGATCACCTGTACTAAACCATCTACCATTTGAATTACAGCAATACCATAAAATCTATAAGGTTTCTTTTATTGGCCTATTATGAATAAAATGCTGTAGAGTAAATTATATGACCTGGAAGAGTACTGGTCATGAACATATAGCAAATATAACATAAAACTCTGATAGCTATAAAATCAAACTAATATATAAATATAAGTGTTTATTAGTATATCAACCAGTCTATTGCCAGCAATTGAGGTATGAAAAGGTAAGTTCCAGATTATACTGTTGCAAAGCTCAAATAACCTTCAATATTGCCCAAACCATAAATTGTGTTTTTTAAACACATCTTAGTTCCTAGTTTTAATCTTTTTCTTGTTTCTCTTTTAAAACATACAGTAGCATTGATTAAATCTTTCTTTTGTCACTATAGACACCATTATGACAGTGATCCATTTAAACACAGTAGGGCTGAGTCCTGTATCAGCTGCTGAAATAGTGGGAAACACACCATCCAGTTACTTGCTCCTGGTTTATTTTTTTCTGACTTTGGCTCAATTATTTCTGAAAATAGTTTGTTCTTTTACAGAAGTTGTCTAGCCATCTGAGCATTCAACTGCTGTCAATATCTGACTGCTTGACTGGTTACAACCTGATCTACCACTAAATTTTACCATCTGATTTACTTTCATACCCAGATCTGAGATTTGTTTGTGAAAGCCGTTGCCAGAGTGAACCAGCTCTCCAGTGCTAGTGATGGCTAAAAACCATTAGGAGCCTGTGGGTAAACAAAACATCCTCTCTGTTTCAGTGATTCCTTGATGGCTGCAAGCTCCCTAATGTTTGCTGACAGATAACTCAGCGTGGAAACCATAAGCATGTAGGAGCAGCAGTATCTCAAAGAAATGGAACACACTGAAACATGGAGGGGTGGGGTGAGACCTTTAAGGGGGAAATGTTCCTTAAAAGAAAGGTGAATTCCCTCAATAGTCCAGCTCCTCCTGGGCACAAAGGAAAATTTTATGTATGTTTTACAGACCATCCTAATAGCTATAGCTACTGAGTTTATGTAGAGTATGTAGAGTATGAGTTTATATATCATATGCTATTATCAGTACTATTTTCTTCCTTACTAATAACAGAAACTAGTTTCAGACTTTTAAAACTTTTTTTAGAACAGAATTGTTATGGGTAAAGAGATCCTCTTGTCCCATCTCACTGACCTCACCTTTCTCTTTGGTGCAATTTTTAGAGTATGGTGCTAATAACACCAGTTATGGGTTTGATGCCTGTATGGGCTATTCATGTAAGAGTTGGACTCAATGATCCATGTGGATCCTTTTCAACTCAGAATATTCTGTGATACGAGTTTGATTTTGCATTTGTAAATGTGGCTCTGCCTTTATTGCTGTTGAGTCTACTTGGAGAATTGTGCACTTCAGCTGTGTAGAAAAGGCATGAGGCAAATGTATTTTAATCTTTGGTAGTATAAGCAGCTTGGAGTGCTGGACTTGGAAAATGACAGGATATAAAGCAAGGTCAGAGAGGAACAGTACACTGCAAAGTAAAAAAAATATCTGATATGGTTTCATATTTGCTGGTGTTGTGGAGGATTGTGTGCCATCTGTGCTAGGATGTGCATGAGAACCTTGTGACAATAGCCATCTTGCGTGGCCCGAGGCAAGGAAAGTCTGAAATGTACCTAGACCAGAGAACAACATTAGACATGGATCAAAGATACTGCACATCCCAGATGCTCTCCAAGATTCATATAAATTGGGCCTGGATAAGGCATGAACTTGCTTTAGTTATCATATTAAAGCATGGTGGTTCTTCAAATAAAGTTGTTATTTCCATGAATATATCCTCCCTTCTTCCCTTTCCCAGTGCTTGACAGTAGGGAGCAAATAAAAGCTCCTTTGGATCTTGCCAATTTACAAGTGCAAATTCCATGGACAATCAAAAGCAAAAACAAAAAAAGGAGGATAATATGATTAACAATCACCAATTGTTCCCAAATGCATTATTTTGGTTGTGGAAACAGTTTGAATTTCTAGAAACATAAACCAATAAATTATTGAAAATCATGCCAAAACATTCAAATAAAATACATGGAAAATTTAAAATTATCCATGCAAACTATCCAGTAACCAGTTATTTGGACTGCAGGGTTTTTATGAGTAATATTGTAAAGCAAACGTACAATGTAAATATCCAATCCAAAATGCCTAGCTTTTCAGCTGTAGAATCCAAAACAAATTATTTGCATGCTGTGTCTCTGAATTCTGAGGTGGACAGAGAGGTAGTTTGCTGCAGGGTGAAGCTTTGAATTAGCTCACAAAATGAGACCAGCCTGGCCATCCATCCCTATTTACAGAGTTTCAGATTTTTCTTGGCACACGAATCCTCTTGTTTCACAGCATAACCTTGAAAATATTTTCAAGCAGTTTAAACCAAGCCTGTATATTCCCGAGGACATGTCTACTTGGAACAGACCTCTACTCTGAAAGATAGGGATAGAAACCTGCCCTACTGTTTATCTGCAATAATGTATAATACAGGTAGTAGGTGTTGAGCAAAGAACTCCCCGATCCTGGTAATACATCTGAAATATAAGGGGAGTATGGCTGACTGGCTGCAGACGTGGGCAGAGACTGACTGCACTGGACCATCCACATCCATGTGAAAGTG
>VYXB01004642.1:0-85610 GCA_013397135.1 Pachyramphus minor
AGAGAAGAGGGTTTCTGTCTGTGCCTCCCGATTTGGGAATGAAAAGCCACAATGGGGCGTTTCCCTCAGTATTTATGTGGGAAAGGAGATCCACAAGGTCTGCATCTTACACTTACCTATGCAAAAATGCAAAGGGCAGGGTTATTTTCTTTCTCTTCATTTTCTCTTTGACTGAGGAAGGAGTTGTGATTGTTTGCTGAATGCATGCATATAGAGGGCTTCAGCAGTATTTCTAGTGCTATTTCATGACAAGTGCAGAAGCTTGATAATATCTTAAGGCCTTATTTATGCATGCATTTAAATATATACCACCACATCTGTCCATGGCTACCTCCTTAGCTACTACCTGACTTAATGAACGGATTGATGTTGTAAGCATGTAGAAGCATCTTCTGTTACGGAACTGAAACATTTGTCTCCCAGTTATTTTGTTTATCAGACATTAATACAGATCAAAATGAACATGGCTATTTCAGAGCAAGGTGAGATATTTTTGTGTATTGGTCACAAAAAATAAGTCCAAGGTTCAACCTGACATTCAAAAAAAACCCACACAAATGCCTTGACACTGTATTTGCCAGTTCCTTTTTCTAATGAGCATTTGTATGCATCCTTCAGATGGTCAGGTAAAACAGGTAGTTCTGCAAAGCAATGTCAATGTGAAACTCCTGCCCTTTGAGGTAAAGCTCTGTGGATTCTGACCCAGAACTTAATAGGATACATATATGTAATTTGGCTCGTCTGAAATCTCAAGCCAATATAACTACAAACAGTGACTTCTGGAAAACAGCTGTGTAAGTATTTAAGTGTCTCTTATTTCACTGATTTCTAAGATAAACCCAGGATTTGCTTATATAGTATAGCAGATCTACATTTGCACACAAGATTTAATTTGGAGGTATATGTTGATGCAGATATCAGCTTTTTTACTCTAACAGTTCTAGTGCACAGAGAGACTGTGAACCACTGGTTTTCAATTTTATTTGCTCTACTGAAGTAGCACACATACAAGTAAAGGATGGAAAGACTTTTCTTACCTGTCTGCCTAATCAACTGTCATCCAGCCAGTATACCAACCCATATGCAAAATTTATTGAAACTGTGTGCAAGAGAGAGAATTACTGGTACTTCTACAAAGTGGAAAACAAACTTACTTCATTATTTTGTCTGACTTTCCTCTGCAAGGTATCGATGTATTTGCAGAGAGACGATGTAAAGTTGTGATCAGTGCTTCTGATGAATCCATGGAAGCCTTTGTTACATTTATTTTTAATGACTCTTCCTCTAATGAGAAAAATACACCCGTGTCATGCTAAGAAGCAGCTCATGTTTTGAATCCAAATTTTGTACTTTTCTTATGGGTGTTGCCTGTATAATATTTAACTGGGATATTATGCCAGGCACAGGGTTGAAATAAAAGTGTTTTTTTGACTTTCGGAGGAGGAAATGAAGTCAAACAGTGTTTTCTTCCTTTGACTGATGATTCTATTATGATGTTAGTGATCATTCTGCTTTCTTGGGGGAAACCATCCAGAAAAGAGAGAGCTTTGATCTTTTCTGCCAGGTCTGTGGAACTTAGAATGAAAACTAATAGATTATTCTGGACCTTGTCACCAGAAACTAGTTTGATAACCTAAATGTTAACTCTCACAACTAGAATGAAGTAAAAAAAGGTAGCATTTATTTACATTAATTATTTACCTAAGAGATCTATATTCATATGAAGAGTCTCTGTCAAGTGTATCTGCTCTCCCCTTTCGGTTTTTTGGAAATAGGATCCAAATTTCTAATATCTCTTACCTAATACTTTTTAATCTTAAAAAATATTAATGGCAATTGTCCAGTGTGAATAGTTGTTTCGCATCTTGTCCTGTGTTGGGGTTTTTTCCTTGTTGAGGCTCCTCAGACTTCATTTGCAACGCTCTGCCTTTCCCATACTCACCAATTGGGGTATGTGTGTGGGGGGGAGATAAGAAGAAATTACCTGCATTTTCAGATGGGTGGTTGAGTATTGATGTACCCGAATACGTGCTGAGTCATGTGCTGCGAGGATGGCGAGTTTCGCTTGGCACACCCCGGCAGATGCAGTCCCTCCCCTGTTTTCAGCAGAGCCATCTTCTCCGTGGTGCAATTGTAGATGACTGGGTTTGTTTTACAGCAGTGACAGTGTAATGATAACCTTGCCAATGCTCAGGGGAGGTGGAAACAGCTGAACTTTCTGCTTGTACGGCATGTTTAAAGAATTTCACTCAAGATAGGGTGACTTGAAGGTTTTAGTCAGTGTCACAAAGCTGTCATGAACTTCTGTTAGAAACTGTCAGAGTGGCAGCAAGACTCGGGCCAAAGGATCTTCTTTCTTCCACTAAAATTGTATTTTAGTTGCACATTCCATTTTTTTGCCTTTACCTGTTTCTTCTCTCCTCTAAACCTGTATTCTAGATCATGTTCCTATGGCTTTTAAAATTCCAGCCGTAAAATTGACAGCTTTCAGCTGAGATGCACTGGTGTGCTCAGCCTCACAGGGATCAGAGAAACAGGGTGTAGGCAAGAAAGTGGAGAAATCCACAGGGAAATCCTGTGGTAATTGTGTTGGTAACTGTTGCTAATAACCTGGGTATTCTTTGTGGGAATAAAGGACGCTGGATTTACTGTGCTTAACAGCAGAAGTACCTGTGCCTGTGCTGCCACAGAGTCTGTCAGAGCTCGGGTGGACTCTTCCCTCTGTGCTGGTAGTGCCTGCGAGTGCAGGGCGTTTTCTCTCCCTGCTCTGGTGTTTTGTAGACCTGGAGCTGTGGCTGTGCTGAATGTCCTTGTTGCAATCTTTTCTCCTGCCTGGCAGGCTGTGCCCTAATCAGATTTACTAACCTGGCCTTTTAACCCCCTGGTGATGACTAGACCTCTGCCAAAGTGCTGTGAGATGAGTTGGCCGCTCCAGAGTGGCCCTGCCACTGAAGGTAAAAGGAATAAAAGGAGTAACCACGTAAGTACAGCTGCCACAATGGCAAGATGATGGGCTGGAAAGGGCCTGTGTGAAGCTGTCAGCTTCTGTTTTTAGAAAGCAAGGGTGCTCTCTGCCTGATGCTGCACTGACCTGAAAATACTGAGGTGAACTGCTCATGCATTGCCATGCACTGCCTGCCAAGATGCCTTGGGGAAATAGGCTCTGCAAAAGTTGGTTCAGAATTAGTTGATACTCTGGATATTGGGAATCCAATGAAGTGCTGCCTTCTGCACTTTTTTTCTAGTAATCTCCCTTAGACCCAGTTTATATGTTCAAAGCAGCTGTTCGTGTACACATCTTGTTGGCAGCATGAGGAGGGATTGTAAAAGCCACTTGTGTGACTCAATATCTGTAACTTGTACTTGACAATTTATTTTAGTCTTCATTTATGCAAACATAGGGCATCTTTTGTCCAGTGGAGAAAATTGTATTCTTCAACGATTAGCTTATCCTGTCAATCACAGAAAGCAGTGAATGAACTGTTTTGGATGTTGTTGGCTTATGCATGGGGGCCCTTGGTTACTAAGGATTTGAGGTTTTCTCAGTGTGCTTGTGTTGCTCCCCCAGGCAGGTCACTGGTGTCATTCACTGGCAGGACTGGTGGTCAGCAAAGGGCAGAGGTAGAAGAGCCCCTGCCGTATGTGGTGGGGGAAGGAGGGCTGTGGATTGTGGAGGACAGAAAAAAAAGTCAAATGAAATACAACAAAAGCTTTTTCATGAAAGGGTCCACATTAGTGGCAGCAGGAGCCCTGGAATACATGCTCACTAGTATATCCTTGGATGTGTGTGTGTGTATATTTTTAAATGTGGCAGTTTAGGGTAACAGGTTAATCTAGCTGGAAAGGAGCCCGTTTTCCCCAGACTGTGGTGTGTCTGATGGACCTTGTTTGAAAGGAGTTCCTTGAAGTTGGTAGCATCAGTGAAGTAGTTGTGCTCAGTCTAGCTTTGATAGGGCCATGAGGTCTGACAGCCCTCTCATCCTGCCCAGCTGCACCAGGCTCCAAAAGCACCACCAGAGAGACAGTGCTGTTCACAGCCTTTGCTGTGATCATCCGTGACACACACAGGGGAGGTTTGAACTTGGTGTACTTCACATCAAGTGCATTTGGCAGGAATGAGGGCAGGGATAAAACCTCTCGTGTTGTACCATAAAGGAATCGACTGATTCTGTGACTGTTGCAGTCACTTCTTGATGCCCTTTCATAAGGTTTTCTGATTTAGAAATGCATTATGGAAATACCTTGACTGGCATTTGAGCTTTTTTCATGTTGCTGTGCACTTTTCTTTTTTCTCCTTTGGCTACTGGTTGGAGAGTTTTCTTTTAAGTAGTATCTGGTTGTAGTATGACTTTCACACAAAAGAAGGTACTGTTCCTTGAGATTTTTGCCCCAGAGGTGATATAAATACTCTTTAAACTTCATCTGAGATCTAGTTTTTATGTTGGACCACTTTTTTTTTCCTGTGGTGGGGGTGAGCTCATACCATGCAAATTGTATCCATTTGGATATTGTGTCCAAAACTTTTTCCTTTGCTTTATAAAGTGTATCGCTTGCTTGTTCTCTGTGATAACCCAAGTAGAAGTTCCAAGCAACTGTCTGGGGGGAAAAAATATAAACTTTTTTTTTTTTTAAGAAAAGTCTTATCTGGAATGAAAAGCTGGGGAGCTAAAACCATCCAACAGTACCACTAAAGTAATTTTTTCCTTTCTCTGCCCCCAGCCCCAATGCTTTACAAAGCTGAAAGGTACTACGTGATCTTTGGGGGTGTTTCTGCCAATTCGGGTTCTCCTTGCGGCGGGGTACTGAGTGGTGTTACATGAGGGTCCTGTAGCTGCTCATCCCAAACCAGCATCTATCACTGTGCTGTGACAGATACAGAACTTGGTCTGGTCCAAACTCAGATTTGCCTTCCTGTCTGTCCTCTGTCCATCACCAGCCACCTCTGTGCCAATGCCTTGGTGGGCTTGGTGTGGCAGTGGCAGGCTGCTAGTCTGTATGAAACAGCTGAGATAATGTGCCACATGAGTAAAGGCTGGTTCTGTGCTGTTTTCTTGGGTTTATGATCACTCAGAGCCTGTGCAGTGAGCTCCAGGGATATCCTGCTTTTGAAACATGCTGCAACAAAGCCTGTGCTGTATGGCTTTTGGGGCACTGGTTGTGTGGGTATTTAATCACAGTGGTGATACAGCTGCTGTATTTAGGGCATTAGCTAACTCCTTATTCCTAGTAAACTAAACCTTGGTAACTGGAGTGTAGATAAAGATCTGGTTGCACATTTCAGTGCAATAAAAGCAATACTGTTTACCTGTATGCAGAAGAGAGGGAAAAATCTGCACTAACATAAAACCAGAGAGAAGTCCAAGCCAACATAAGGTCTCAAACTCCATAAGAAAACTCTTTTAGAAAAAAGAACATTCATAAAGGGGGGGGGAACTAAACAATATTTCCTTTGTGAATAATTTAGATCTAGACATCTTGCTCTCCATCCTTTTTCTGGTGATCAATTCTGTTTTCCTTCTTGGTCTCTATAAATTGGGGAATATTAAAACTGTTTGAACTATATATAAAGGAACTGTAATAACAAAATACATCTTCGTGTCTCCAGCTAATTTGCTTTGTGTGGGCACATTGGATGAATGGATTTTGGGTTTTCTTCTGGTCAGCAGTTGGGTAAAAGCTTCCAGTATTCTGGCAGTTCCCATTGTAGGCAGAGCAGGCACAGTGAGGGAGGAGCAGAGGGCCCAGGGGAGGTCGGTGCTGTGGGCTCAGCCTCGGGGACCTTGGAGTGGCCCAGGGCAGCCCACAGGAGCTGGGCTAAGACTAAAGCTGCCCCATGCCCTGGGGTCTGGCAGCACTGAGACATGGGCCAGCGGGCATCCAACCGGCTTGCAGAGGCTGGGCTGTGCCAAAGCAAAACCAAATTGACCCGAGATGTTTCTGTAAACCACTTGCCTTCCCAAATTGTTGTTTTCCTCTAGCAAAGCCAGCCCTAATCAGCACCTTGTGCACCAGGCAGTCTGCAAACCCAGGATCAGTTAACCCTTTCTCTTTCTGAAAATTACAGACTCTTTGAGAGTCGGGGCACCAATGCAGCTTTAGCTCTGTCTTCCTGTAGCTGTAGGAAACGTGATGCCTCTTATCTACTCTGCACTGAAAACATTATGCTCAAGTAAGCACCATGTAGTCACCACATGGCATCATTTCAGGATCCCCAAGCAGCTGTATCTGTTCCACGTAACCACATGTCAATTTATGGGAATGAAACGGTATCACTGCCTTAAAACTTCCTGGGTATGTCTGACATACCTGTGATGTTTTTGCGCTTACACAGCCTCAACTCTTTAAATGCACCATTAACGTTGGCTTTCAGCTATGTACGTGTGGATGCTGGCCATAGCCTGCTACAGATGCATGATTTCATTAAGAATTTTTGACCTTTCTGTGCAGTAAAACAAATGTTGGGACTAGATGACAGTGAGAAAAGTAACTTTTTAGAAGAACTGACATTCTTTGCCTTGGCACTGTAGAGGTGCCTGCGTTCCTACAGTGTCCGTCTGCTTGCGTGCAGTGAAGTACAGGTACGTGATAAAATAACTTTTCCAAATGAAAGAATGACTAATGAAGAGCCTGATGGTAGCATCTTCTATGTATGACAGTGTAGGTCATTCAGCTTGCTAAGTGATTGGAAGCAAATGGCCAGTGTTGCATAAAAGCTTTAATATGAGAAGGTGCAACCACCTCTGACCTTCAATACTGTTGGTAGGACTAACATAGAGAATTTAAACTTTAGGCTTCTGGAGCCAGGCTAGTGATGAACAATTACTCTAAGAAGTGAAACACCGAAAAAGCACATTTTCTAGCAAACTTTTCTGTGCTGGAGAAGATGAATCATAATTTAATCCTGACTTTATCTCAGCATGCCTTGTGAAAACAGTGATGTATTTGTCATCCCTCCTGTTGTTGGTTAATGATGTTTTGCTCTCAGAGTTATTTTTTTTTTTTAATGGACTGCTTCCTAACATCTTATTCCCACTGGGTGGTGTGGTTTTTTTTTTCTTTTTCTTTTTTCTTTTTTTTTCCCCTGGTGTATATCCCAAAACTAATGCTTTCAGATATATTCTGTTCTTTGACTGATAGGATTTTTCTGCAGCAGAAATGGATGATGTTTTTGTAACTCTCTTGGAATCTTTATTTGATTCTTTTTATACTTTGTTTTTCTTCATTTTTCGGGAAGTCCAGGCAGAGGGAGGGTAGAAATTGTCCTGCACATTTTCTTCCAAAAATACTGTTTCTACTTTCAGAAAATGTCTTTTCTAATCTCTTCTGGTAACTATCTGTCCAGTGTACAAGGATAAAAAAAAAAAGATACAAGGCCATCACAGTAGCTTTCTTTCTGTTTTTGTCTTTTTATGTAAATGTTCCTTGGAGCAGAGTTTGGTGTTTAACCTAATTTTCTGGTTTCCCATCACCCTCTGGCTGACTTGTCTGGGTGCGGCTTCACAGTTCTCCGCTGTCATTCGATGGCTGGTTTTCGGTGGCAGGTTGACATTACTGCAACCAAGGAACCTATCATTTACAACTCCAAACTGCTTTTGGGTTTCTTTGATTCTTTAACTTTGTGGTTCCCATGGATTTTGGTGTGACTGATAACATTAATGCCCCGATAAAACACAGGAAGAACTGTGTGCAGCCTTGCACTGAAAAAAGTTACAGCAATGGAATGTGTTGATTCCTAAAAGCGTGTGTGTACACATAGGAAATATTGCCCAGAATGTTTCATTTCTTTGATCGTTGGCAAAGGAATCCTGTCTGTGTTTTCAATGGATTAATCCTGGTTGCTGATCTGGAAGTCTGATGTCTACAGATGAGGACAGCTTTGCCAAATGAATTATTGTGGACTGGAGCCCTCCAGGTCTTGCAGCCCTTGTGCTGGCTGCTTATTCTTCCTGTTCAGCTCTTGGGTAATTGGCACAGCCCCACTAATGAGAAGGAAACATACTGAAGAGCAGGGATCTACAGATCCATGCTTGGAAAGACAACCTGAAATGTTCTCTGGAGAGCTTTTGGCATGTATCTGTGAAAACTAACATTGTTGCTGCTCTTTCTCTTCCCTAACACATAGCCTGGGCAGTTGGCTTCAGCACAGCCATAATTTCATATTATGAAATTCATATTATGAAGAAATATTAATTTCCTTTCTCACAGAAATCCTGAGGGGAAAGAAAAGACAGTCTTGCTTTGGTATCCACTCTTCTCCAAAGGCACTTTCTGGTGTCTCCAGCTGATGTCTTTGGGCAGTTCTCAGCTGGAGTAGCAGCAGTGCTGGTCACCCTGTCTGATCTGGGTCAAGAGTGACAGTGGGCACTGCTGGGGGCCTTGTGTTGCTGTGTTAGTTCATAGCTGATCTTGCTGCCCCATCCTTCTGGATTACTCCTATTCTCAGTGTCACAAACTGACATTTTTTCCATGATTGTTGACTATAAGAGTCTGCTTTCTACTGGTTCATATGTTTAGGGTTTTTTATGGTGCATTTGTCTCTATAATTATGTCCCCATGCATACGAAGGGAAAGCTGTACGAGAGGAACCGCTGCCAAAAGTGGCTCAGTTTTGTTGGTATAGCTGCATCTATAGCAGGGATTTTGCTGACAGCTCTGTCAGCCAGCGGATATGTGTTTTATTGTGTTCCTCATAGACACAGTTGTGCCATCGAAGTTTTCCCTGTGACCTGAGGGTGAAGAACAAACAGGAGGACAGAGGTCTGTGAGAGGGAGTGGGATGTGGAAGTTCCCACTGGCAGCTGAGCAAAAGTGGTGCCAGAGCTCCCTCTCCATCATCCTCTCAATTGTCTGGCCCTGACCATTGTGCCTGGCCCTGCTGCCTCCCTGCTGGGTGTGACTTTGGTAATGGAAAATAGGGTATGACTTGCTCTCCAAATTAGCCTGGCTTAATGTTCTAACATCCTACTGAAAGCAGAAAATCTTGTGCTGATCAAAAAACAACCAACACTGCCTCTTCTTTGATTAATTTTTATATCCCTGCTGTTCCAGTGTGTGAACTTGAGATTGAGTGTTACTGTAGGAAAAGAAAGGCAGGAGTTTCAAAGAGCTTAAAGTTTGTCCTTTGAATTGTTTTCGCTGAGACTACATTCATAACTTCTTTGTAACTTCAAGAACAGGTGCCTTTTCTTAAGCTTTCTTACTGACTGATGTTGTCCTTATGGTATACTTTTTTCTTTGCTCCTGTGATCCTAAACTTAGGGAAACATCAGCATAAACTTTCTACTGTTGCTTATATTGTGTTTCTGGTCTACTACAAGAGAGCTAAAAAGTGTTCTTGTAACCAGTCTAAACAAGAGTCGGGTTTTAATATCTTGTTAATGTGTAACATTAACCCCTAATGACTGTGTGTAATCATCTACAGTTACCTTTGAAGATGTAAACTACGGGGAAACTTGGGACCTTGTAATAGAGCTTTTAGCACCCCTGTTAAAAGTAATAATTTTAAAATACTCACTATAATCTTCACAGAATAATAAAAGAAATAGGAGACATTTCTCCTTAAAACCATTGGACTTGAAAGTCTAGAGTTACAATTTCAAGTGGAGTAGGTACAACACCACTGCTTTAAAGAAAAAAAAAAAGGAAAAAAAATTGTAATTTTACAACTCATTCTTCAGAAATGACAGTATTTTTATCAATATTTCTGATGACTAGTTTGAGTATAGGCTGCATACAGATGCCTGGAAAACTAAGTATTGCCATTCATTTGAAACACTTGTGCTGGTGTCCGGCAAAACGAGCATCTGGGGCTTCAGTGATGCTCACAGGATGGGGTTTCTGGTGCAGGCAGCAGAGTGGTGTGAACCCTGTGGCTGCCAGTTTTCTGTTTGGTGTTATGTGAAGCCTGGGAACCTGGGCTGCAAGAGGGTCATGTGCCTTGGGCCCACCAGCAGCTGGGGCAGATGCCTGAGCCTCCATCCCTGGGATTGCCCATGGGGACCCTTGGGCAGCATCCCGTGCTTTACTCAGGCCAAGGCTGTATGCTTCTCTGAATGGAGACATATGCACGCTGCTGGCTTGTGTGGTTGATCTCCTTTTACTTGTCAGTGTCCTACTGTATTCCCACAGTAAAACCGTAAGGCTCAGACCAGTAACATCAAAAACCAAACTGGACTGTTTTTAAAGCTTTCAGCTATAAAATGTGTGGAATGTGTGTGGCAGATAAAATCCTAGGGATAGGTCATTTTATTTTGTGCTTCCTGTGAACATATCTAAAATATCAACTGCAGAGCATTAGTGTACTTGTGCATGTTTCCAGGTGTATTTTATTGTGGATGCTTCCAGATGTAGCAGGTTACATTGGCAAAGCAGCACTTGTTGGAAGGCTTGTGTTTGAAATGTCTCATATAACTCCTGCAAAACAAGCTGATAGCGTGTACAGTAACCTTGTAAGTTCATAGGCACAGAGTGTCTCAGTAGGAGCTGTTTTGAATTCCATACTTGGCCTGAAAAGTTATTTTGCAGGAGTTCTGTGGAAGTCAGCTTTTTATAAAAATACAGAAAAGTAATCTGGCTGTTTATAGAGATGGTTTGCGAGGCTTTGTTCAGAGCCAATTTCTCTTCATTGATGTTTCTGTTTGGACTGTGCATTTTAAGAAATGTGTTTTCTATTTGTCACTGATAGATAGCAAGTATTTCAGGCCAATGGACTTCTGGGGTTTTAACTAGTTTTATGAGCCAAGCAAAGGAGAGCTTCAATTTTTACCAGAATCACTTTTTTTTGCCCCCCTTCTATGTCAGTTTTAAGACAACATGCAAAGAAACCAAACCACCAAAAAGCTGTGTTTCCTCCAGATAGAAATATTTATGTTTAAAATGGCGACCATAAAACAGAGTGCATAATGAGAGTAGAAACAAAGTTGAAAAGCCTAGAAGGGTTACAGCAAGGCCAGTTTCACTTGCAAACATCACTTTTTATAATGGTGTTGAGATGTTAGCTCTATCAGGGAAGAGACAGCAGCAACACTGTAGTTTTAACTGATGATGAGGAAGGGCCTAAGCAGATGATAACTACAGATGTTGCAGAATCCAGTCTTTTATTTCTGTTAATGTTTCTCGCCTTAAGCAAACAATAAATGTATTGTGTCCTGCATGCCAAAGTGCTGTCTTAATAAAAGAATTTATTCTCGGTAAACATGGAGGAATTAGGGCTGTATTGAAAATGGGATCAGGATTAGTGGTATTGAAATGTGAGGAATTTAATTCTTTTCCAGTCTCTCTGGGGAACATGTTCTCAAATATTAGAAGCAGAGCATTAAGGGACTAAGGAAGGACTTAAGTGCTGCAAGTTTGAATTAAGTTAGCGTTGTTCTCTCTCAGTGGGACAACTAAGCCAAAAAAAGGTTTTTAATTTTTGTGTATTCTACCTCAAGACCCTGCTGACAAGTAACTCACATGGTACTGCTGTCAACAATTTATTTTCATTTAATGACTCATATATGTCAACTTTATTGCTTGCTCAGCTTGCTGCTGAAAAGCTTCATTTGCAGGCACGAATCAGCTCCATACATCCACTTAACTAGAGATACTTAGTGGAATTGCCCTGACAGTGGAGCTGCTTTTCCAATATTCTCAAAATCATCTGCAGTAACAGAGCTTGTTTCACTGACAGATGTCAGTCAAGACTGGAGGCATATTGTTTTCCTGTGTCTACATTTGTACACACAGCACTGTTTTAATTTCTACTTCCTCTCAGTCCCTTTTGCACCACTTTCCTTTTAGTTGTAATAAGATCTTTGCTTTCTTCTTGGGCAGCCACCAGGCATGAACAGCACTTCTCAGCTTTCCTTATGTGACATTCCTGTTTGCCCCAGCTGGAGGGAGAAAGGACGTAGGGATAATTTCTGACAGTAGAAGGGGCCATCAATATTGAACCCTTCTTCCCAGTGTTTGCACTTAGTGCCTAGGAGCCCTCCAGAAACTCCTGTATTACCCCAGGAATCTACTTGGAAAGCCACATTNCTTCTGACAGTAGGAGGGGCCATGAATATTGAATCCTTCTTCCCTGTATTACCCTGGGAATCTACTTGGAAAGCCACATTCTTCTATGTGCTTCCTACCTCATGTGTGGGACCTAAAATGGCAATTCTTGTTAGCTGTAAATCTAACCCACGGATGCTTCAGTTCTGACTTAAAAGAACTGTTTGTTCAGGCTATTTCCTGTTCTCTCATTCTTTTCCTTTCCCTGGCCCAAATTTTTACTGGGCTCTGTAGCGCTTCAGTAAAGTTGCAAATAAGCTTAATTATATTTTTGGATTGTGCTTCCAGAGGAAGTTCAATAGTCACTCTAAAAAGCGTAGTTTGCAGTTTCAGCATCAGTACTCACCTTGATGAGACTTTTGGATCTGTATTTCATCCCTAGAGTGAATAGGATGAAGGAAGAAAAAGGATAAATGATAATAAGAACTCAAGCACTTTGCCAAATATTGTTATTTTTTCTACTGCAGGTTAGCAGTTTATGCATTGCCTCTTAAGTCTTTGAGACAGTTACAGAACAGGAAACTTTAATTACAGTTAAGCACAACCCTGTTCAACTTCTTGTCCTTATTGCATTGTTTCTAGTGAATTATGTACAATGCTGCAGTGAAATATCAGTGACTCCTCAGAAAAAAATGTGTACTTTTCCATCAGCTGCATATACTTAGAGCACCATCGTCCTCTCTGTCATCTGTCAACACAGTGTTCATGCCAAAAAAAGGAAAAAAAGAAGAGAAAATAAGTGGTGTTTCCAGCAATCCAGAAATCCTAGTAACCAGTCTCCTGTCTCATCCTGGCTTTTTGACCACAAAATGAGACTTTTTTGGAGAATATGACCTCTGACACAGTGAGGAGAAATCCTTCACTAGTGAGCAAATCTCTCAGCTGAGATGCCACTTCACAACTTTTCAGTATGGACAAGATGGGAATGTTTTGCAAGTTCGTGGGGAGAAGATTTGTGCCCAGAAAATGTAGCCCCAGTCTTGGCTTTGCAGTGTTGGAGGAGGGAAGTTTTAAGGTTGGAGAAGGTGTCCTAGCTGTGCTGCCCAGTGGAAAGGCAGAGGAAGCCCAGGCCTGCTGCTTGTGTGAGTGTGTGCAGCACCCACTTCCACTCCTTGTTAAAAATGTTTTTGTCCCCTTCCCATTGCCTGCAGTGGCTCCTGCTGATCTTCTGCCTTGTCCTTGCTGTTATCAGTACTGGCACGTGCTGTTTTTCTTCTGTGGTTGGTTCAGATATGGCTCTCCTCCCTTAGTTTTATTCTGCCCCCACTTCCTGACTGGATGGAAACAGCTGAAGCTATAAAACTCTCTGTGAGCAGAAAAGATACTGAATTAAAGAGCTTGTGATCAGACTCACTTATCAATTGTGCCAAGAGTTAACTTTTAAAGATACTCATGTGTTATGAATATGTAGCAACAGTCTTCTGAGGAGCCAATAAAACAGTGGAGAGGAAGCACTGTTTTATAGCTCTTGTGTTGGTCAAAGTCTTTGGTGGCACTGAGACAGTACCAATGTGAGTTTATAGCAGTGAAGGAAATCTAATCTAATCATGCCACTCCCTTAGCTGACACGTCCAAAGTAGAACATTTCACTGACACTTCCACACTCCCCAAGAGTCTATTCATAATTATTTTGAGGGAAAAGGAAAATACTTTGACTTTTCTGTTACAAAATTACCTCAGGCAGATGTAGAAGTTGAGTAAAGTAAGTAAAGATTTTAGTTCTTTTTTTTTTTTTGAGGGGTCTCAAATCCTGAGGCACATGTTTATTAACCTGTTTAAGCCTCATTGTATCATCTTACATTGTCTTCTGTGGTTATTCCCTACCTTTCCCTTTCCCCTTCCCCGTGGAACTTTTGTATCTGTTGGCCCTTTTTGGACTGACCTAATCCAGTCGTGTTGCTCTGCCATTCCCAGAGCCAGGACTGGTGAGGGTAGCGCTGGGCCTCCCTCACTCGCACTGCGGGGGCTAAGGTGGCTGGGCTCCCTCCTGCTGACCTGGAGTTGTTGGAGAGGTTTTCTCATTCATCACTGAGTACTTGAACCTGGAAAGGTGCAGGATGTCCTGAACTCCCTTTGAGTCAATGGGAGTTCACGGCACTCGCTTTCTTGAAAAATTAGACCTTCTGAAAGTCGGGGCACGTGAAATGTTTGTGCTTTTACCTCACAAAGCCACAAGGCTCTTCAGAGCATGGAGCATACTATAAATGAAGTATTCAGAGGGGAAAACAAAAATTTTCTGACTTATTCTTGGCACCAAATATTTAAGCATGACATTTGGTCTAAGAAAATGTACAGACTCCCAGCATTGCCAATTTATTTTACCCACAAACCAACAACAGACTGATGTGCACACAAAGGTTATTTATTTTGAGCATAGCCAGGGAATGTGAGTATTCCAAATGCTTCCTTGTATCTCCCCATGGGATGTCTTTAAGTTGCATAATATTTTTCTGTATTAGAGGATGGTAACAGAGACATGGTAGGTCTCTTCTTAAATACACTGGTTGTGTTTCCTCTTCTTTGAAGGAAATGCAAGCAGAGAATGAACAGTTCGTGAAGAATGTTAAATTAAAAAGCATAACTTCAAAGGCCTTTCTAACAATTTATTCTAAAACTATCAGCCAACAGATGATGTTCCAAGTAAAATAACTAATTATGTGGGAAGTTAGGCAAGCATTGATTTAGTTTTTGGTTTCTTGGACTGGTAGATAATTCTTTAATAGTGAGAAAAAGAATACATGACTTAAATTTCTGGACTTGACTCCAGGTAAACCCTCTTCTGAGGACAAGTTTATACATAACCTGTAACAATTTTCCTGGAAAACGTGAAAGCTGCTTGGATGTTTTCTGTGGACCTTGGCTGACTCTAAAATGCTCCCCATTAGAGATGGAGAAGAAGGTTAAAGAAGGATAAGGGAGTGCCACAGTGGAAGTATTTCAGTTCTTTGAAACTTACGTTAATTTAGAATAGCATTGTTGTTGCAGAATGTAAGGGTATTTATCTGGAATATCAGGCACAGTTTGACAGTGATCATGTTACCAGGAAAAGCCAGTGGGGCTTAGCAGGCCAAACATCATTACTTTATATCACCAGCACGTGACAAGGTAAGACTCCAAACGCATTACTTCAGCATTTAACGTGTGGAGACGTGGAGATAAAATTCCTTTCTATGCACTGGAGCACCAAACCCTTTCTCAGTTTGGCAAGAGAGTTGGGAAAAGGGGGGGTTCTCTGCGGCTACTTGTTTTCTGTTTCGTCAGTTCTGGTGTAACTTGTGATATGTTTCTGCTTAGCCTGTTTGGTGCATTTGCTAGTGGTTGTGCCAATTTTAAATTGCTCTGGCTAAGCTGCACTCTTGGCCTTAGCTTGTGCAACAGGATAAAAAAAAAAAATCCCTTAAATAACATAGACTTTTGGCTGCAGGTTGCCATGAATTTTAAAGGTTAAAACGTTACCAGAGATGTGCTTGCTGTGACATAGATGCTGCCTGGGAAAAGCATCTGGACAATTTGGGTTTTCTTCATCAGTTATGTAGGACTGAACAAAAAGATGAAAGAAATCCTCAGTCTGTCAGTGAAGCTGGTTCTTCTTGAAGCAGCAGGCTTGAGTTTTAGAACAGTCTTAGTGAGTACATGTTGGGACAGCACAGCTATGTTATTTGTGACACTGGTGTGCCTGTTTGTACCTGGTTGTCCAGTTGCTATATGTTGGGGTTTTTTATGTTCATGCTGGATGTGGGTTTAGTTTTGTTAAGCAGAACATGCTTTAATGTGACCTGTGTTTGTCTTTTCTAGGAATAACATGCTTGGAAGTACTCGGTGTTGTTGATCACCTGTACCCCGGCACGAGAGCTCCAGCTTAATCCTTTTCCAACTCCTCTCTCAGAACATGGGGGAAACCGATGATGAAAAATACAGTCAAGCTGGCCAGATATTTGAGAACTTTGTACAAGCAACAACATGCAAAGGCACCATTCAGGCCTTCAATATTCTCACTCGCCAACTTGAATTAGATCCTTTGGACAATAGAAACTTTTACACCAAACTAAAATCAAGAGTGACTACATGGAAGGCCAAAGCTTTGTGGAACAAGCTTGATAAAAGAGCAAGTCACAAAGAGTATAAACGTGGAAGATCTTGTATGAACACTAAGGTAAGTGGAGTTCAGTTTTGGATTTCATGGCTTGGAAACTTTCAAACTTGTTTTTCTGTAGAAACAGGGTTTCTATCACGACGTGCAGTGTTTCCATTCATGTAACCCTGCTTCTCACATATTGAAACTGTTATCAACTGATGTGGGAAAATCTTAAGGTACTTCTCTTCTGCAAGTTTTGTGGAAACACATGATATATAAGAGTGAGGCTTAAAGCAACTTGCTTTACTGTCTGTCTCAATCCTGGCAGAAGAGTTTTCTACCCTTTTCAGACATCAAGCATCAGTCTGGCATAAGATGCATACTAATGAAGGAAGTAGGCTGCATTCATTCCAGGCTCATGAGAACTACTTGCTTTATTAAATAGGGTTTTGCAAGGTACAAACCACAGCACATTCAGCAGGCTCCTCAGTTTGCTGCTCAGTGCATGTTGTGAAGAGACCAAATGTGTTTCTGCAGCAGTTCCTGAACTGTTCTCTGAAAGTGCTGCTTGAAGGTCTGGGGATCTGTCTTTGTCACCTAACATTGGCTCTAGTAGACAAACAACAGCAAAAGAAAATCCTGCACTATTTATGGACTTAAATACTTTCCTGTAAGTGCTGTTTCTCAAGCAGAATGTGGATAATTGCTATGTGGTAACTACTGAAGGGGACGGTCTGCTTGGTTGTGGAAAGGACAGGAAATTATCTTCTCTTCAGAGAGAATGCAATACATATTTTGACAGAGACAGCCACTGAACATTGGTATAAATCTTGCTGACAAAACTGTACCAGATACTCAAGTTCATGCCAGTTGTTTCATCTAGCTATCACACAATATTTCTACTAACTTTGTCTCAAGAGCAATTAATTTATTTACTGCCAAGTGATGACTAAAAGTTGCCCCAAGAAGGGTAACTTTTCAGAAGCTATTGACTGTATAAAAGTAGAACAGAGAGGAAGGACACACTGAGGGGTACCTAGACACCAAGCTGTGGAGAACTTTTAAATTAAAACTAACACTGAAGAGTTGTTTCCTGGATAGGCAGTGTTGAAAGTATCTTTCTTATTATTTGCATAGTTGCATTCAAACTTCTCAAAAGGACTGGGGAGGACACCACGTTACCTTCAGTACTTAGGGAGTCCTCTGTTTTTATTAATTTTTCATAAAATCACAAAGATTTTTGTTTTCTAAGGTAATAAAGGTCCTTAACATAGTTTTATTTAGAAGAGTGTCATTGCAGCTCTTTGCACTGTGTTCCAGACAGCCTCTGCTTTTCCCCTTTCCTTTTTTTCCCCCTTCATTTACCTTTTTGACCTATGCTTCCTTCCTCCCTTTTGTTCTTTGGAAAAGTCCTTGAACATATGCCATGGAGCATCTTTGTGATGAAAAGAGACAGGAAAGGGAAGGAATGAGAGAGTGTCTGATGATTAACAAATTGTAGGACATATTCCACATGCATCTTAGCCATGCACATACATCCCCAGGTCCAAATTTCCATGGTCAGTTTGAGGAAGTATTTGCAGCACAAAAAAAAGGCAGTTCTAAGACCTATGTGAAATGTAAATATTAAGTCTTCTCTCAAGTGTGACATTACAAAGCCAAGGCCTAGTTCTGCAAACTTCTTAAGCAAAGTATTATTTTTTATATATGATGAGAAGACTCATGGTACACAAAATATATAGCCTGTGTAATGCTTTAAAAGGCTGCCAAGAAGGGGGCTAATCAACACCTTCCACAGTGTTGAAAGTTTGCTATTACTGCTCTTTGAGATTAAAGATTTATTTTTAGTGGCATGGTGTAAGTATTTGCAGAAATTCATGGACATATCTAAGATGCAAATATGATCAACTAGCAAATGAATATAGAATGTCTGTATGTGAATACTGTGGGTACAGATATTCTGTGAAATACTTGTAGATGTTCATCATGAACCTGGATCATGCCCAGACCTGCACTTCACTGTGTCATCGCTGATTTAACGAGAGAAACATGAATCTTCAGATTGCTGGGAATGAAGGCAGTAACCGCAGTCTGTGGGCTCGGTGGGGATATCTACCGAACATTCCTCACACGTGAATCACAGTCTGCTCTGAAAGCCTATCTCTGCTCCCTGAATGAGAGGAGGCATGTGGGGAGAGGAGTGCGGACTCCCAGGTCATTGCAGTGGTGGGCTCTGACAGCCCCATTGCAGATAAGGAATTCTCAGAAATGCTGGCAGCCCAACCAAGATGCCAGCGCAGGGAGATTAGGCTACAATAGTCATACCACATTCCCCTTTGGTGCAGCTGGTGATGTTAAGTTTCTGTCTTACTTGCGTGCTATGCCAGGTACTGCTTTTAGCAGTGAAGAGGCAAACAGGAGTTGGCAGCTAAATCCTGGCAGCAGTGCCCAGCACTCACCTCTGCAAGGTTGCCTGGGGAGTGGTTGAAGTAGATCAGCCCGCAGTAAAAATCTTACTTGTTAAAGCAGGATCACAAAATGAGCAATGAGCTAAGTGGATTTTTGCAATTGCAGCTCTGTAAACAGTGTTAAGGTTGCTAGTAGGCATCATTTTAAAAAAAATACATGACTTGAAGGCTTTATATGAGGTTGTGGCCTTGAACTCTGTAGCTGAGCCTGCAGCTCATGGTTCTTAGATATGGCTTTACAATCTTCCCAATCTTTGGAGGAGATAAAGGAGATACAGTGCAGTTGGGTTCTAAATTACTCGTGGGAGGGATCTTTTTTTTTTCTTTTAAACACAATGAAAATCTGCTGCCTCACCCAAAAACTGTTAGGTATTTTTACATGGTATTTAAGAGCTGAATGCTGTACTTGTTGATTTTTATGCTTATAAACTCTTCAGCCACACTTAAGTTACTCATTACAATATACACAAGTTTTGTACATACAGAATGTTCCACTCCAACTAAATAACAATAATCCTGTGTCTTCCCTGCCCTTGAAGAACATTGCCAAATATGGCTTTCAAAGTTTCTACAATGATACAATTTTAAGCTGGATGAATAAAACCAGTTGAGCAATTTTTTCTGCTGTTTCAGAATTATCTTACTGGGGGGCATTATTTTCCCTTGAATTCTTTATAGAACAAACAAACAAAAAAAAGGCACCCCAGAATAAAACCAGAGTGCTGCAGACAGATATGCAAAAAATTGGGGCAGAAATGAACTTTTTCTGAAATTGTTGGAGCTCACCTGTAGGAATGTTAATTCTGTATAGAACATAAGCTTCCTTCAATCTCCAACATATAAGTTGGGAATGATTCCTGTTCAGAATTGCTGTTTCTGGAGCTAGCATTTGCACAGTTCACCAGCATTAGAGAGGAACAGAAGTGTGTCCTAAGTAGGCAAAACTGTAGATACCACACTGTTTTTTGCAAATAAGTCTAGAAAAAGAGCACAAATTTTTTATGGTGACAAAGTCTCTCTCTGGTTTTCACCTTCCACTAAGAAATGCAGAATAGCGTGCTTGGAATCTGAAGTGTGACTATTTCTTTGGGGAATGAAAGGTAGCTGGACAATTGAAGAACACTAAAGATTTAATGTATGTTGTTCCCCATGCTGGTAGTTTGAATGTCTTTATGCAAAACATAATGCAGTGATGAACAAGAATTCATCCAGCTTGTGTTAGTATATTCATTAGCCTTTTTGAGATGTATGTGAGTGTTACCTTTCGGTGTGGAACACATTCATTACTTGCAGTTGATTTACTGTCAGTTTACCTGTGCAAATGATATGAATATGTGCATGTACATATAAATGAGGCTCCCACTGATGTTTTGAGGTAGATATGTCTATGGATCAGAAGGCAGGACCTGGCTCATGCTGTGTGCCTGAAATTCTGGCTCTCCCATGCTTAAGGAGAGCAGAGATTGCCGCACATGTAAACATCCCAGACTTACTCTGAAGGAAGGTGTTGATTCTCTAAAGCATGCAAATGTGGTGCTGTCTTCCTTCTCAGAGCTGTATGTTGTTTTCTTTCAAAACTCATGCCTACCCTTGAGAACTAAACTTTGTTTAAAGTGCTACTGTGTAATTATCAACTGCTTTGGTAGACTCTGGCATTCTTCTCTGGAAGTACCAATTTCAGGTGATGGGGTTGTGTGTTGGGGGGTGGGAGGCAAATTCCTGTGCACAGCTTTGGTCTTCTTAGCATTATCTGTATTGTAGACCTTGGGCACAGCTCCTGGGCAGAGGGCTTGTACAGTCTGAGTTGCAGTTTCGAGACTGAACTGAACAATATTAGCATAGAGCAAGGAAATAAAATTAAGCTGAGAAGTTTTAAGTGCTGTGTATACAAATATGTGCATTTGTATGTAGATATGTATATAGAATCATTCAAATGCTTAAAAACCAAATTATTTTGAACTCTGCCATAGAATCATTAATGTTGGAAAAGGCATCTAAGATCATTGAGTTCAACTGTTAACTCAGCACCAACATGTTCACCACTAAGCCCTGTCCCCAAGTGCCTCTCTAGTTTTACTCTTTACTGAACTTGGCCTTTCAAATCTTGTTTTATAATAGATTAGGTTTCCTTCCAAAAACTCCTGTTGGGAAACATATTGCAAGAGATTGACTCTGAAAATATATTTAACCATGTTTCCAGGACTTATGTGAAAGCAGAGTGGCTCTTTTTGGTGATGTCATGTGCTGTCAGTCTTACCTGGACTTACTGGGATTGGTGTCCCTGCTGCAGAGAGTGCTTCACGGCTCCTTGGGTGGGTTAAAGATTTAACCAAAGCAGCATTACAGAGAGCCTGTGGTTTCAGAGGAGCTGGGGACCAGGGTGTGAGCCCTGGGTCAGAAATGGGGCTGGAGGTTTTGTGACTGGCTCTGCCCTAGTTCTGAGCCTCATCTCCGTGTACTAACCCCAGTGGTGTACCTGTGAATGATAAAAGGAGGATGGTCTTTGTCTGCCAAATCCCTTCTACCCCTTTTCATATTGTCTTCATTTCCAAAGACTGCCAAATGTATTACTTGGGAGTTTACAAAACCTACTTTTCCTGGCACTCCCCTTCCCACAGAGCTGAGAAAAGGAAAGGTGCTCCTGGGCTGCGCTGGGCGCTGCCATGTTCTGTAGCTGTAGGCAGGATGAGGAGTGGATACCAGGTCCTTATCCTTGTTGTTAGGTAGAAACTGGCTTCCTACCAGTCTTCAGTTGTTTGCAAACATCCTCTTCTGCAGTCTTGCCCCTCATGGTAAATGAGGCAGTTTTGCTTTTAGGTGTCTTCCTCTCCCCACCTTGCTCTGTAGTGCTAAACAAATACTTCTCTTAATTAAGCAAATCATCCAGCATGTATAAACCTGCAGGTTTGGTGGCTACATTTCTTCCCAAAGTGCAGGCACTTGTTGATCCTTCAGAGACAACTGGGATTGTCAGCAAGGTTCCTCCAGTGCTGTGCATACTGGTACAGAAGTCAGTGAGGTGGTGTGTTCAAGTGACCTGACTGATTGCGTCCCTTTAGACAAATATTTGTTTTTTAAGAGAGTAATTGAATGGTAAGATGAAAGAAGGGAGTGCCAGTTGTGCTCCAACTCAAAAATATCCATATTATAATGAAAGCTTTAAACCTGTTTATTCTATAAAGAGCAAATATCCAGAGGCAGATCCCTTTCACTGGTTTCTTCAAAATAATGATTGAAATGGAGAGATGTCCAAACCTGATAATCAGGGTTTATAATGAACACACGAAACATATCATAGATGTATTAGATAGTGTTGCTAATTTGCTTATTATAACAAAAAGGTATTCCTGTGAGGGTCATAGAACTTGAAACTAGAAGTTGATTGCTGAGTTTAGGAAGCTTAGGGAATGAATGGTTGTGGCTTTTCAGAGAGACATTCAGCTGCTTTTTTGTATACGGGTTTGTTTTTTTTTTTTAATCCAAACTCACGGTGCTTGGATAGTAGAATCCAAAAACTATTGAGATTTTTGGGAATATTAACGGCTACTTATTCTAGTGACTTCTGAAGTGACACCTAGATGTGTTTGGTGTACTTGAAAGACAAACTGTTTGTTATGATGTGTGCTTCTTTGCTTTTGCCTTTTAGGACAGGGCACCTAAACCCTTGCACTGGATTTGTATTGCAAATGTTTTTTTAAGAGTTTAATCAACTTCTCTTTCAAAGCAGTGGAAAATATGGGACTAATGAGAATGAGGGGTAAGGAAAATTTATTTGATGAGAGAAGCAGCAAATCATCTATGAACATACAGTGAAACCACAGTTGTTGAACACTGTCTATGCATTCATTTCTCTAAGGATTTCTAGAGAGGGGATGGGGAGAAGCTTGGGTGATGACAGGGCACACAGCAGACAGTTCTTTGAAAACAAAACCAAGTACTTGATTCCTTGACATATGTTTTAAGCAGAGATTGGGCCAAATTACATCACCAAAAGTAAATGTTTGGCATGTGATTTGGTAATGAAATCACTTTATTTTTATTATCCTAGAGACATTTCCACAAACACATGGCTTTTTCAGCTTTATCAGTCGTGAAAAGCAATGAAGCCTGGCCAAAGTAGCATGATCAGACAGCCTAGATAAGACTTTTTAGGCATTTGGTAATTTAATTTTTTTTTGGCTTGCGAGTTAACAGTAGCTTTACATCTTAATTCAACAGCACTGTGCTGATTCTCCGTCCCTCACTTGATGGCTTTGGAAGTAATCGAGAGAAGGGAACTGTCCCACCCTGACCTGATTTCCTAGATATTTTATTAAGATTCCCACAGGGAGTGACACCCTATTGCTTTCACACGAAACACCACTATTGTCACCACAAGTGACTTAATTAAGCCTGAATGAAACAAAAGGTTACGACAGGGTGTGTCCCCGTGACTGCGGCTTTGCGGGACTTGGGGGCTTGGCCCTGTGGAGCAGCCGGGCTGTGTGTCCGCCCGTGGGGCTGTGTGTCCATCTACCAGGCAGGTTGAGGTGGGGGACAAAGGATGCTGCTGCCTGGCCCCTGGCCCAAAGCTCCACAGATGATCAGCTCGGGTCAGGTCTCTCTCCTGCCTTCAGAAAGACCCCGAGGGTGCCAGATGTGGTTGTTGGGGGTTTGTTGTTAGCTACGTTTCCAGCTTTGCTCTGGTAATGTTTGTGTACCGATAAGTGAGGAAATACATGACTTTTGCTACCAAGAAGCGATTAAACACTTGGCTGCTAAACCCCAAATTTCAGACAATAAGGCAATTTCCTGTCTGCTAGAGCTCAGGTCCTTCCCGAGGTTCCCATGTCTGCCCTGAGAACGGGGGTTTTGGGGATGTGGTTGCTTTCCTTCCTCTTTCTGCTGACAAATCTAACTCTACGTTATCTTCTGTTTAGGCCTTAGTGCAGATAGCTTTTAATATACTTTTGGTAGGCTGTAAAATACCAGTTTTAAGAGATGCTGCGTAAGAAGAGGAAATGCAAAGTATTTTGGTAGAGGCTTATTTTGTTAAGCAAACAACAACTTCTATTTGTATTTTCTCTCTAAAAAGCCTTTACAGTGATGGAGTTCATGGGGAAAAAAATAAGTTTAACCGGGATCTGTTGTAACGAAAATGTAGAATTTCACTTTTAATGCCCTTGAAGTTGTGTTTATTTGCTTCACTTTCTCTGCTGCTTTACTTTCTCTGCTATGCTGTCTAAAGGTGGATTATTTTATGTGAAACAGTTCTCAAAGTTCCCATATTCCCTAATCTGTCTACACTTACACATGAAGTTTGTTTGTGTCTGCAAACAGCCAGGTTTCTGCAAACTATTGGCCACTTCAGATCCCTGGGTCTTAACCTGTATATCTGTTGAAAAGTCCTTGTTGAAAAATGATTTGAGCTTATACCTTAATGTGATATTATTATGATTTTCTAGTTCTTCAGTCTTTTCTCAAGTTGGGAATGGCTGACTGAGCTTAAAGCTGTATTTTGAAACAAACCTGACAGGGGGAAACCTAAGTATTTCTGTGGTGAAAAGCCTTGTCAGGGAGAGCCAGCAGCTGGTCACTTCTTGCTTCAAATCTTCTGAAATTGTGAGAGTCTGGCAGGTACCCAAATGGGCCTTGGTTTTGTTCTGGAGGAGCAAATGTGATCAAGCAGGGCTAAGCTGCAAATGCTTTGAAACACAGGATTAGAATGTCTGAAAATCTTGAAGTTGAAGAAATGGTCTGAGACCAACAGGATAAAATTTCTAAAAGCTGCTAGAAGATTACGAACAACAAAGGAGTGTAAAACCCAGAGAAAACTTGGACTATATTGCAGAAAATGATCTGGTGCTTGTAATGAACCACACACCCAGCCCGAGTCCGTAGTGTGTAGTGCTGATCCACAGGGAGCTGATCATGGGAGCCTGTCTGAGGAGGCCTGCAGCGTGTTGGGGACTGGGTTGTTTCCCTTCCACGTAGGTGGTGCAGGTGAAATCCCAGCTAAAATAGTTTGCTTAGTTCTAAGCAGACAAGTGGTAGATAAACTAAAGCAAGTCCAGAACAGAGCAGCAGGAATGGTCAGGGCTTTGGAGAATGTGACCTGCAGGAGAGGCTTCAATGTGTTCACCTAATCTATGTGAGGGAAGGCCCCAAGGGGAGCACCATGGAGTTACTGTGGAGCACATCTAGAACTGCTGAGCATTTCACCTTCTCTCTCGGATAATCTGGCTCATGCTGCTAGATTTGAATTCTGATTAGGTTTTCAAACTCTGTGTTTTGCCCTGGACACTTGCTGCTCCTGTTTCAGCCCTGAAGAACAGCTTGTATTTTCCAAGGGCAAGCTGTTTCTGCTTAACAAACCAACCAAGAGATACTGCCTGACTTGTCTTGCATCACTCTCTGGATCTGACTAAGATACTGACAGAGAAGGAACCATGTGGTTCTGCCACACTGTGAATTAGCCTTGTGTTGCTTCCTTCTAGTGCCCTTTTGAAAGAGTTACAAGAGCAGCTCTGAAAGGACCTGTGCAACAGCAAAATGTTCTGGTCCTGCCTGTACTCTGCCATCCTCACTGAATTACAATTCAGATAAAACAACTGCTCCAGGGTAAATTGCAACTTACATTAGAAAACATTGCAAGAGATGGCAGTGAGCTTCCTGCCAAGGACTACACACCCAGAGCAGTAATAACAAGTTGTGCAGATCAGCAAGTGCTCAGTGGAAGGCAAAGGCATTTCTCTCAGATTCTCCCCTTCTCACCCCTTTTTCTCTTACTTGTTTTTTAGCAAGGTAGGAAATAATCACATATGAGATGAAGCCATTCTTGACCAGTGGGGCTGCTGCTGGGGCCCGTCCCTGCTTGACCAGGTGTGGGGCTGCGAGGGTTGGGCCGGCTTCTCCATCTCCTGCCTGGCTGTAGGCATCTGGGGTAGGAAGCTCCACTGCCTGGCAGCCCGGATACAGCTCTGATAGTGGCAGAACAAGAGCAGCCGGTGTTGTTGAGGCAGGTGTCTCCATCTGAATTTCACCCTGGCTGGAATGCGAAAACAGGCTCATTAATACGTGTAAATAAACACTGATCTTCTGTGCATGTTTATCTCCCTTCTATTGTGTCGGATGTTGGTGTAAAGAGGACTATTACACCCTGTGATGTGCAGTTTGCTGCCAAGTTTTGTCTTCAGCTCTTGGCTCCTCTTTTTGAAGCATTCTCTTCTTTATATTTTTTCCCACCATTTTATATTTACTTTTATTTTCCTTGACTCCTTGCTTTAGTAAGAGGTTTTTATGTACCATCTTTATTTTCAGCCGAAAAGGTTTTGGAAACGAGAGCTAGAGATGCTGAAATCTAATTTTTGCTGTGTGACATGCTGCCAGCAGCTTGGTTTATTAGTTCTGAGGGCTGCTAAGTTTTCCTGCTAAAAACCTTCCTAAAAAGTGTTATGCTAAGGACACATTTTCTAATTCTGGTTGTTTTGAACAATTCAGGTCTATCTTGCTTGCTGCCATGTTGCCAGAGATGCTGGTTGGCAGTTCATAGTGTCATCAAATTGTAAGTAAAACTGTAGAAAGTAAGGGCATTGTTTATCCATGCTAAAATGGTTTGTGCAAATGACCAGTTAAACCAGGAAAAAGTCAGGTTATCACTTTTTTGGAGCTGTATTTAGCTTTACTAGGTAAGAAGCTGTGAGTGCAAGCACTGGAAATGCAGTGACTTTGAAGGCTGCATGATGAGCTGGAAGAAAGGAGACCTCAGGAGCTCAGAATTCCTGCCTTCCTGTAGCATTTTGAGCTCATTTATAGGTTCTGTACACTACTGTGCAGTCATTCTGCTTAGGAAAGTTAGAAATTATGGGATTTAATGATTATGTTCTTAAAAATATATAATAACTAAAAAGTCTGGATTCTGACTCAGACCTATGTCTAGTACTGTAAAAACTCATTTACCCCGTGCTGGCTTCTAAAAGCCAAGTCTTCATTGGGTGTTGGTTAATAATTAATCTAACAGAAATATGTATTTTAGAACACATTTTAAAATATTCTGTGAAATATCCTCAAAGTAACTTGACTGACCACTTACTTGAAAAGGCCAATTTCGAAGTGGAAGCTTAGCTCACTTGTTAGATTGCTGTGACTGTTGTTCTTTAGTTATAAATTCTAGGTTCAGTGTATACAGGTCAGGCTGTAGCAACAGGGTTGGGTTTTTTTAAAGCATGTTACCAATTTCTTCCTGTAGCAGAGCCATGGTTGTTGACCAACTTGCCTGCATGCTTTGGATGCTGCAGAGCATGAGAAATCCTTTCCTCTGGGTCTGTAGACAAGTCCTTTTCTGGCTGATCAGCCCCTGACCCTTGAAACCATGTAGAGGATTAACTATTCTGTCTCAACCTCACAAGTGTTAGTACTTGCAAAGCTCCCAACACTTGGTCTCCGCTTAATCTCTGCTGTGCTCAGAGGTGAGGCTCTTGGTGCCTTTATTTCTTTATCTTTGTTCATGAGTTCTCTGATTCTGGATGATTTCTTTAGTTTCATAGTTCTGTTTTGGGCTTTTTTTTGCTAAGTTTTTAAGTATAGCCTTGAAGCACTATCTCAGGATGACAGGCGTAAACCTACAGAAAACAGGCAAGGTACTTACATGCTGCCAACTGTGTTCATGGCTGGGATAGTCAGGCAACATTCTTTCTGCAAGATTTATCTTGTTTTCATTTTGATTGTTTAAGCAACTGGCCAAAAAAAGAAAAGAAACTGATCTTTTCTGGGTTTTGGGTGTGTGCTTGTTTCTTTTTCTTCCCCGTGTTTTGATTACAATGAAAGACAGGTAAGAAAACAGCAAACATAGTCCTAATTCCAAAGGATGTTAGGGCTTATTTTGTGCTTTATTTGAGGACATTTTTGGATTAAAGCATTTACCTGGTTTCTGGTGGATAATATGTTTATTGAAATTTAGTATAACTTGTCTGTGAGATGATGTGTGGGTTTTTTCAGATAGCTGTAACTGGTGCAGGGGAACATAGTTTCTAGGGATACTTTCCTGTATAATGTCTATCAACTGCAATGGGTTTTTCTTAAAATTTATTTTGGCAGATTGTTATAAAAGGTCTAAGATCAAGTCCACATATTTAAATACGACCAGTGCCACCTGAGAGAGCTCTTCAGAAAAACTCCAAAGTCTGTACAGCTCTGCATCACTGAAGGCACTTTTGACCTTCCAGCACCCTGAATGCACACAGCCATTCTGTAACATGTGCCATAGCAGAACATAAATTTTGAATATCTTCCATACCATTGTTTTAATTTCAAAGTATGGAAAGCTTTTTAGGCACAAATCTAATATTAGTACATATATCCATGTGACAGAGGACGGATGGACAAGTGTGTCCAAATACATCCAGGAAAAACGAAGGCATGTGGGTTTTTTTTTCCATGCAGAAGCTTATCTTCCAAAAAAGAGAAAAAAATCCCATTAAAGATGAGCCAAATGAATGCAATAAATGTACTAATGTTTCACTTCTGGCATTTTGACTCAATAAAACAGGAGGACAGTAAAGATAGATCCTCTGATCCCTGGATTGTGCTGCATCCAGCTGTGAGCACAGCAGCTGCAGGGCACAGAGCCGGGGGAAGAGCTCTGGCCAAAGTCAGCCTATGTTAGGTAGCCTCAAATCCATGTTACAGTCTTAGAAGAAAAAGAAAAAAGCTGTGTCTCTGTTTTTGCAGGTCTCTGATCTGGGTACTTTTGGTATGAGAGGACAAAACTGCATATTTCTGAGCTGCTCAGTTGGGGGGTACAGGGAGTAAAACACTGGTGGGATCAAAAGCAGAAGTGAACTCAATTGAACTTGAGATGTACTTCATGCACCAAGGCAGGATTTAGTTGCAATTAGAGGTACATGAGCCTAGGTGTTCCCAGCTGCCTTTAAACTACCCCAACAGTGGGTTTTATGTGGTGTTCACTCTCCAAAGATGTCCATTCAGCAAGATGCAGTTAGTCTTAATAATATTTTAAGGTAGATTTTGGAACTATCTGAAGAACATTTAAGCAGTGTCCTCGTAACCCTTAGCTAGGATGTCTCATTAAAATGCATCTAACTGAATATTATTTTTGTCAAATAAAATGTTTTTAACCTCACTAAGTTAATAAGGAGTTCATAAAACATGGTAGAACAGAGCAAAATACACTTTTAAATGCTATGTGAGCTTTAGGTGTCTTGGTCTGGAGGAGCAGTGAGTAACTGGATAGGGTTGTTGAGTTTAGGGGAGCAGCTGTGCCTTGAAGTGCTTAGGTACACCAAGGCTGTAGCAAGACTGGACTTGCATTTTAGATTGACAAAACATGTCATGCCTATTGTAAGCTTAACTTTTATTTCTTTTTCATATTTTTTACAAATTGAAACTCCAACCTTTGACACTTGTAATGTCTGAAGTGGCAAATAGATTTTAATTTTTCAGTCTCTTTTACTATAATACTTCAAACTTTAAAACTAAATTTGTTGCTCAGTGCTTTTAGGGTACATTTGATTGCACTGCTGTTTCCAGTGGCTGTCAATGAATTTGTGATAAAATCTGAGACTGCAAATGTGAGATGAACTGTAAGTCAGGAATGTCCTACTGAGCAGTCCTATTTTTGCCAGAAGCATTTTCATATCTAGTAAAGGGGATGGAGTGAAAAAGCACTGTGGTGGAGAAAGCTTCCTGCGGCAGCTTCTGGTAGCTGTCTCCCTTAGCTGCTTATGCAGCTGTTTCACTTTGGAGCCTTTCCAGGGAACAGTCACTGCTGATCCAGAAAATGTGTTGTTTCATTACGTTTTGTGCCTGTCTCATGTTGCATCACATTTAGCTTTATCACTAACAAACACTTGTCCAAATCCGTGTAGGATGTAACCCTGTAGAATCAGTCAAATTAGTGCCTGGTGCATCCCTGCTGCTTTGGGTGTTTCAAAGAGGCCAGGGCCAGTGTGAAGACCTGGATCTGGTGACTATGGAAATGGACACACCTGAGGCCCAGAGCAAGCAATAAGAGAAGGTTTGCCATGGAAAGGCAAAATATTCTGTCCCTCTGTGTCCTGCAGTCAGAGTCTCCTGTCACTGTGTGGGGAGGCTCACAGCTGCTGAGGACACCTTCAGTCATTAGGGTTACGGGGCTCAGAGCCACACGGGGAAAGCCACCCCTTGGTACTCATTTCTAGCAGCATGATCCGTTCCTGTAAGTTTTGGTTTCCAATTGGTGATTTGGGTAAATACTACATATAAGCCTAAGGCAGTTAACTAACTTGGACAGTTATTTTCTGCTATTTTTTCACTAGTGTGTGTGTACATTTCCACTGAAGAGTAGGAGTGGTGCTCCTGACTTGGCATACCTTAGAACAGCCAAGGGTGTCTCTGTCTATCCAGTTGTTGTGGAGCTGGCTCTGAAAATATTCTCCTCCTTTTTCACCTCCAAAACAACTAAAAGTCAGAAATGAGAAAACCTTGAACTTCAGGATTGATTGTAGCTTCTGTCTCCATCCCAAAAAAATACAGAGAGCAGATGATCATTGAACACCCTTTTATTTTCCAGGATTAATTTAGTGATTGGGTACTTTGGGCAGAAAAGGAGTGAGGGATTTAGAGTTGGATGATAACAGTGGGATAATGCATTGGACTGCAGCCAATTTTTAACCATACAAAGAGATGCTCTTTGGTTGCATCCATCACCCCCCTGCTACTACCAACTGGTAGATTCCTTGAGCGTGATCATGTAAATGCTGAGAGGTCAAGTTTTTTACATTTTTACTTTTTACAAGGTCAGTGAGTAGATTCTGTGTCTCAAAGTACATGAGATTTTTGTGACTAGGTCGTTGTGGAGTGTTATTATCTTTTGTTGGTTTTCCTTTTTTTTTTTTTTTTAATAAACACAGTGCTGGTATTCTTGCCCTCTCCCTCCTTTCTTCCAAATTCTCCATTGTTTCTACAAGCTTAGTTTACTGTGTGAAAACCAGTGGAGGCATTCTGCCAGTTACTAGCTGTTAAACTGCATATGGTTTTTCCAGAATGGGATACAGGTGCCTGGATTCACAGGCTGCTGATTTAGTAGTGTGGGGATGAGAGGAGTTGCAAAAGGCCCCTGCTTCACATCCCTCTCTCGCTTTCCTCCCTTCCTATTTTGTAAGTCATGTGATTGCACATTATATCCAGGAGATCATATAAAAAACCTGTATATAGCACAGAAGTCATTCTGCTGTTGGAGAGGTAACTTGTGCTGCCACTTATCTTTGCAATAAGTGCTCTAATTCAGTGTAGCAGTGTTCTCTGGAGTTTTTCAAGGCTCTGCAATTTCTAAGCATACTGATAGAGAGAAAGTAGCATCTCTTACAATCAAACTGACCTTTGACTAGAATCAAGCCTATGAGACTTACCAAATGCTGTGTAAGTTTGTATTATTACAACTGAAAATTTCTGGTATCTTTTAATTGTACCAGGAAAAAACCCCCATGAAGTTCTGCTCTATTTCAGTCTGAAGATAAAGAATGCAACATGTAGTGTCCTTGGTTATAGCACGGGACAAGATTATATAGAAACAATTATCTTTTAGGGAATGGTACAGTACTCTTTAACAGTATCATAGAAGCATAGTATTTACTCAGTACCTTAAGTAGGCAGCTGTTATAAAATATGCATGGGTTTATTAGTGTTTTATTGTGAAGTACAAAAATGTCCATGTTTATTAAGTATGATTTTAAACTGGAATAGCCCTAAGTTTGTCACTAGGCAACTATTACTAGCCTGTAAACTTGCATTACTCCTCTTCTGTGGGCATTTTGTAATGAGTATTCTAAAAATGCTCTTGCAGAAGTTTAACTCAGACCAGCTTGTCCGTTTACTTATGATAATTTATATTATAAGTGTAAAATTTTCATTGCTGCATATGTCTTATCACTGATTGGTATCATTCATACCCTGGATGTTTGCAAGAGTAGATGAATTTAGCTCACAAATTCCTGATGAAAAGCACTTATGAGGACCATTCCTTGTGGGAGTTGGTGTTTATAGGCAGTCTCTCCACAACTGCCAGTTACTGCATAGCTGGAGCTCTCTAAAGGAAATTTGGTGTACATGAATGTATAATTGTTGGTTTTGTCCTTCCTCATTTATTCTCTCTCTAATTTTGCCTTAATGTAGGTGCTGTTCTTGGGGAATGTACTAAATTCAATGAAGCTTCTCATGGGGCAGAAAGTATTTACTTATGTCTGCAGGCAGAAAACCAGCCCTTTACACTAAGGTTTTCACTGATAAAAATGCCTTTTCTCAGTATTTCTATCTTGCTCTAACATGGTGTACTCTCAGGGTATAACACCCAGAGTGATATTGATTCTTCAGGCAGCTCACAGGAGTTTGCTCATCTTATTCTTGCATAAGCTGCCCTGTAAAACTGTACAAATATTTCTCCCTTCATTTCCAGCCTGAACAAAAAATACGCAAAAGCTCCTTGTCAGTCCTCTCCAGCAACTGTTACTTGGAATAAATTGTAGAAGATGCTTTGAAAAATCAAGTTACCCTTTACCATTTTAGGGGGTGATCTGGCACTGTTAAGTGATGTGTGAATGGTGATACGGGTGTCGAGAAGCCCTTGGCACTTGTCCAACCCTGTTTGTTACATTTCAAATTGATTGTGTGAGACTTCCTTAACGTGATGCAGGTTGTCACAATCTGTGTTAAATTGCAAGAAGTTATTTTCAAAAGCAGGCCCAGATGAGCCAAGAGACTAGGGTAATAGGAGTTGAAAATAGGATGCCATTTGAGATTTGTTCTAGGCTGGCTACATGAAGGTTTCTTCTGTGACTGCAAACAGAGAGCTGGGGTCTGGTACTGTCTCTTCCCTTACTTAATAAAGATAGGAACACAAATGCAGTAAGAATTACCTTTGCAAGGGTTTCATGCTGGTTTTGACCCTAGGAGTTTCAAAAGAAACATGACAAAATGCCAAGAGTAAGCCCTACACCAGCAGGAAGCATCCTTAATAAATCAAAGAACAAACAGCTCTGAGACGTAGATAATTATGTTTCTGGAAGGTAACCATGGATGATGGCAAATATACAACCATTCTTCATGATGTCTCCAGGCAATTATGAAGATACTTTGTCAATGGTGATAGGAGGATGGGGGGGAGGGCAGAATCCTCCTTAAAATTCTAACATACTGTGTTGCTGAGCACCAGGAGGAACCAGAAGGGCTTTCTGTGTGGGTTTTATTACTTGGCAGGATTCACTATGACTAAATCTCCAAAGGCTCCCTTTTTTTTTTTTTAAAGTTGCATTTATGTGTGTATAATACAGTTTGTTAGCCAGAAAACCAACCCCGCCTTGTCAGCCCATGTATGGGTTTATTTGTAAAATATTTCTAACAGCTTGCTAAACATGACTGGAAAACCCTGTAGGTGTGAAGGCACTCACTCACTTGTCAGAGCTCAGAGTTCCCATGTTAATCACAAGAAGCATGTGCAAAAAACAGCTGACCCACATCCACCAGTGAGCATCTTCAGTCAGGCTAAATCTGCACTCTATTTTCTTAGTTTTTAATTACATCTGTTGATTTTTAAATTTATTTATTAATTTTTTAATATTCAGCATGCAGTGAGGAATGTGCTTCTGAAATTGTGAATTAAACATATTTTAAGAGGAAGAAAGCCAACTGGCTAACACAACAGGCTAGCTCTAATATCTCTGGTTAACAAAACACTTGCCTAAAGCAAAGCCAAAGCACCCCACAGGAGTTCTCTTTTCAGTGGGAATTTGTTAGAATTATTGATTAAATTTTAAAAAAAATTTTGCACTTTTATGATTGGATTGGACAAAAGTCATGGACAAGTCATCACCAGATACTTTTTGCTCAAGTTGTTAAATTTGAAAACAAATTATCAAGAAACCAAAATAAATAAATGACTCCATTTTATGAATTTGCAGTGTAATGGGAACCAGACTCGTATCCAAACGAGCCTCCAGATACAGTCTGTGCCTGCTTTGAAACTGTAATCACTGTCTGGCTATGTGTGCAGGACACACAGGAGCGTGTCTGGCCTGTGAGATAATGACTTTGGATTTGCAACATGGCCCAGCTCTCCTGGGCTCTCCCCTCCACCCAGACCCACCTCAGCTCTCCCTGCCCCAACCTCTGCAGTGCTTGAACTGACGGCATAGATTTCGTGAAGTCTGGAGGGAGGGGGGGAGTTTGGTGGGAGGTATGGAACAGCAGTGTTGTCCAGCTATAAGGCTGGTTCTAATCAGTCTTTAGTAATCAGTCAAGGAAATGTAAGCATTAGATATGTTTGGGTTTTAATTAGTTTGCTTGCTGGAAATCCTTTGCTTGTTAGTCTGTGGAAAAATTACAGCTGTCAACTAAAATTTAGAGAATTGTTTTGGAAGTGATTCTTTTGAGGATGCCCAAACTTAGATTTAAGCTCCTAAGCACCTGAAGGTGAGGATGTTGACCACTGGGTGAAATGGAATAGGACAGGCTGAGTTCCCTGGCCTTGGTGAAACAGGATAAGTCTGCTGGGTTCTCATGACATGTCCTGCTCTACATCAGTAGGTGAACCAGGTTATATCCAGGGGACACCTCACTTGAAAGACAGAGTGACTAATGCTGTAAGAGTACTGGCTTATCATAGATTTGTTTAACAAGTCTAGTAACTGTACACCAGTTTCCTCTGTAAAACAAAAAAAACCTACACTAAGACCACTTATTTCCTTTCCCCTCCCTTTTATGTAGCTGTAATCCTGTTTACTGCAAGTGCTTTCAGAAACGCTGAATGGGGTTTAGAAACATGTGAGCAGATGCTCAGAAGTGTTTGGCTTTCTGCTGTTCCTTCTGTCAGATCTTTTTATCAGATGCTTTTATGTCTGCACTAAGCACAGTTCATCCTCTCGTGTAAATTGACTGAACACCACTTGCAAACAAAAGTTGAATTTTAATTGATTTAAATGGATGACTTGAATATGCTCTCAGTGGTGCAAGTCCAGCTGACTATCAAGTCATACTGACAGAGTAAGTTAGAAAGTGTGTGGTAGTAATACAAAACCCTGTATAAAACCCCTCCTTTCCTCTGCTAGTGTTTAATTATTGGAGGTGGCCCATGTGGCTTGCGGACTGCCATAGAACTTGCCTTCCTGGGAGCCAAAGTCGTCGTCGTGGAGAAGCGGGACACTTTTTCCAGAAACAATGTGCTGCATCTCTGGCCATTTACCATCCACGACCTCCGGGGACTGGGAGCAAAGAAATTTTATGGAAAATTCTGTGCAGGATCTATTGATCACATCAGTAAGTATCTGAGGGTGTGGCCACTGTTCAGGTAAGAGGTTGCCAAGAGCAGGAGATTAATTGAGACTTTCTTGGTTTGGAAGAAAGTTCATCTGCCTTAAACATGTGCTGGTGCCTGTGTGCACATCCATAGATGGGAAAAAATGGCTTCATTTAAGCAAAATGACAGTAGAACAAGTTACACTCTTATGGAGCAGCTTTTTTTTAGTCTGGACTTGTTAAACAATAGGTTTTGATTATGAAGTATGAAGAATATTGGTATTCATTCTAGTGTTTTGATGGTAGATACAACCCTAGCCTGAGATAATGTGCTAAAGTGGGCTAAATTAGAGGGAAATATGATGTAAAATCGTGTATCCTAAAATGGTCAGTGTATTGGTTGGCAGATCCCTTAAATACCATTAAGAGGGAAAGCTCTACAAAAATATTCTAAGCAACTCAACTGCAATGACTTTTACCCACAAGATTGTGCTGCGAGAGGAAAAGGAGGCGGAAGAGAACAACATCCTGTGGTGGTTGCTGCATTTGCATTCATCAGAGTGTAGGAAATAATAATGCTTCATGCTTGTGTTAACAATGAGTATCAGTTCAGCAGCATGCTGGGAGCAGCTGTGATTGCTTACTTATTAAATACACCTTTGTTACTTGCTGTCTACAGGTATTCGACAACTTCAGCTTATCCTCTTCAAAGTTGCACTTATACTGGGAGTTGAAATCCACGTGAATCTAGAATTCGTGAAAGTCCTGGAGCCTCCTGAAGATCAAGAAAACCAAAGTATTGATTATCATAATGCAGTTCTGTTCACAGTAACTTCTTTTTATGTGGGGCATTATGTGAAGTCATTCAAGGTAGTTGAATTCTGTTTAAAGCAAGAGGAGTTTTTTTGCCTTTCTTATCCAGCAGTCTTTGCTCTCAGCAGTTGTAGGCACGATAAGTATCGTGGAGAAAGAGCACTGATAATTCCTAAAATATGACCCAGGCTGAGAAGCTGAGGTTTTGCACTATGCCTTCTGGCATGCGTTTGAGGCTTTGTAGGGAGTCTGGTGTGGCTTCTTGGTATCTTCTTGCAAAAACAAATTTTGATTGATAATATAAATATTGAGGATGGATTAAGCGCCCAGGGCCTCATTTTGCTTTCGCATTTGATATAACTCCCACTGGCACATTGAGGCTTATCAACATTCTTATGCAAGATTTTTAAACAAAATAGAGATTTCTCATTCTTTTTTTTCCATTTTAAAAAAATATTAATACTTTGGGTGTAGTAGCAATAGAATATTTTAAAATTTTACTTTAATTGAAATACTATGCCATCTCTTAAAAGGGTAATACGTGACAGAAGAACATATATATTGTTTTAAGCAGTTAAAGTATATATAATTTTAAAATATGGACAATAACAGCATATTCACATAATCAGCTCTGTGTTAATGCAAAGATTAAATTTAGCTTTGTGAGTATGCTGCCATTTAATTTGTATTTAGAAGACAGTTAAAAACATTGATGATGGAATGCTATTTTTCTTCCTTGCTGTAACTCCATGTAATGTACTGCCCTGATAAGGTAGCTGTGAGGTTATTTATGTGAGGATGAAGTGCTTAAGCATGTTCTTTTGGTATGGGTCTGAGAGGAAGTTTAGTGCAGCAGGTGATTCAGATGAAATCTTCCTTGGTTTTTTTTTTACTGTCAGTGTACAAGCTTGACACCTTGCTAATACACCCTGAATGTAGCTTTAACTGCAGCAGAACTTCCCCTCCATCTGACCAAAGCAGAATTCAGCTCCATTGGAATGAGGAAATTGTTTATCCAAGTGCCATTTTTTCAGAGTATGAAATCCCTTCTCTGTTGTATTACTGAAGAATTAATAAGTATTGTTTGTGCTTTCAGAAACAGGATGGAGGGCTGAATTTCTCCCCATGGATCACCCTTTGTCAGAGTATGAATTTGATGTTATCATTGGTGCAGATGGTCGCAGGAACACCTTAGAAGGTGGGTGTTGTGAATGTATGCTTTTATGTTTATGTATGGTCTTTAGGGTGTCTTGAAAGACCTGAAAGTTGGAGAAGAACACAGAGCAACAGGTTACCTTTTAATCTGTTGAAATCTGTGTGGAAACTATTATTTTTTTGTAGTATCTTTTGCTTTTGTTGTTAAGTTGTAGCTCAACTACAGTTTAAAATTGTCAAAATGAAGACATTTAATGTCATTACTGTTCCTGAGCCCTGTGTATCTGCGTTGCCTACAGAATGCATCACAGTACCATCGGGCTTGCTTCCAGGTTAAGTAATTATATTGTGATTTAACTTCAAGGAGACTGACAAGATACATGTCAGGAACTGTATTGTCTCTGCTATTGTGTTGTAAATTTGCCCTGTATGTTTGAACTAATGAGTAAAAAGTGATTGCCAGGTATTTAGTGATGTCATCAGAGGTATTGTTGTTTTGTGGAGGAGATTGAGCTTCAGAAACAATTACTTTGGAAACAATACCAAAAGATAATAACTCTAAAGTGTGAGTGAGGAGAGGGGGTAAGTGCTTCATGAACTTGAGTCACTGCTGAGAATTCAGAGCTGTTTTTCTTAGGGAGACACTAGATAAGCTGCTCCTGTATCACATGAACAAACCTGTTACTTAATGACATATTTCCCTTTTAGATATGATTGTATCCATGCTAGTTTCCATTCCCAAAGTACACTATTTCTTTTTTTTTATTAGCTTCATAGTTTGCCTGCTTATTCTTTTATCTGCCAACCACAATATGCTTACAATTAATTCCTTATAATGCTCTATTGGAACTTTCCCCACTCTGCTGTCCATGAAAGACACTTTAAATTGTCAAGTACCAGCAAAGTGAGATTATTCTTACCTCAACTGCAGCCTCTGTTGAGAAGTTAATGGTTATCACACCAGGAACTAAGGGGCTATTTGGAGCACTGAAGATACATACAGGAGCTGGTATTGTCATATTAAATTTATCCCAATGAAATAATGAGAACATATCAAGAAGCATAGAGACAAAAACCTGTAACTGATTTATTTCTTCTCATAAAATTCTCTCAAGTCATCTGTAATTGGCTAAAAATACTGTAAGCACCCTCTGTCCTACTTCATAATTTAATTATGGATAAGGGGAATATACTGATGGAAAGGCTTAAATGTGTGGTTGCAACACCGTGGCTTAGTGGACTTCTTTTTGTGAAAAGAGGAAAAAAAGGTGGAACCAGAGAGCAAGGAACTTCACAGTCAGTCCCACCTTGGAAATATAACAGTTAAGCCACTGAATATTTTTCAACCCCAAATACCTTTGCAAAGTCTCATTAGCTGGTGGTGTGCGCACCCAAGCACTGCTACAGGGGTTTCTTGCATCTTTTTTCATGAGCTGTTTACCACCTATGTAACAAATACCTAACTTTTGCTATGTAGCATATTTAAAATGTCTCTGTCCACTACTTTGATCTGTTCTGTATCCAGACGTTGCCATAAACTTTTTCTTTAGTTTTTCTGTGTTTTTCTCTAGTCATGATTTTCTGTTAACTTCTTTCCATAATTCCTCTCCAGACCATTTTTTTTTAAATGAGACTTTATCTTGCATGCAGTATAGCTCCAGTTTTGCAGCTGAAAATGGGGAAGAAAGATTCTTTGCATTCAAGGGAATTTTGGAGGAATGATGGAATCTAGTGATGGTTTGTTGTTTGAAGTGTAGAACCAGATGTAGGAAAGGCACTGAGCTGTTCCCTCTCTGAAGTCCAGTGTGAATTTCTTGTGGCTTTAATTCTTTCTTTTTGCTTACCAGGTTTCAGAAGGAAGGAGTTTCGTGGAAAGCTGGCTATAGCCATCACTGCCAATTTTATAAACAGAAATACAACTGCAGAAGCCAAGGTAGAAGAAATTAGTGGAGTTGCTTTCATCTTCAATCAGAAGTTCTTCCAGGACCTTAAAGAGGAAACGGGTGGGTACATCCTCATTTTTTCCACTACCAAATACAAGAGTCAGCAGAGGAACGCTTAATGTGCCAGGCCACCCTCCTATTCTTGGTAATGTCAATTTAAATATACCATATAAAAAAAATTCCAAATGCTAAAATGTTGTTGATGTCAGAATCTTGCAGATGGAAGTGTCCATTTATGGTACAGTGAGGTTTTTTTAGCTGAGGCATTGCTGCAT
Source organism: Pachyramphus minor (assembly GCA_013397135.1). Lineage (NCBI taxonomy): Eukaryota > Metazoa > Chordata > Aves > Passeriformes > Tyrannidae > Pachyramphus > Pachyramphus minor. Next base: position 39,032 of record VYXB01004642.1, read on the forward strand.
CGTAGCTTGTTTTAATGTTTAAATTTTTCTCAACTGTAAAAATGTCTGCTATGTTGAACAAATTTAGAAGAGCATTTTCAGGGCTCAGAGATTTCCCTTAAGACACAGTTTGTTTTGTTTCTATCTGTTCACATACTGAACAGCTTAAAAACTTTGAAAAAGGCTCTGCTCTTCTGGGAGGAGTTTATTCTTGCTTTTTGATGTGTAGAGCTGATAAACTGAGAATTTATCTGCCTTAAATACTAAAAATATAAACTGTGAAATACTTCTTAATAGAAAGGGGTTTCAGAATAGTTGCATCCACTGTCAGTACAAGCAACTCTGTTCTTGATTTACAGCTAATTTTTTTATTATTATTGAAACCAAAAGTCCTGTTTAGACCAAATGCCAGAGCCCTAGCAAGCTGAAAAGCAGTTTGTTCCCTTGGCACCCAATTCTAACACAAAAGACTGTTAATGCTGTAGTTAACTGGCTGTTCCATGAAAGAAAACTGAATAATTGTGCTGAGAAAAACTCCTGTGGGGTGAGGCTGATCTCCTCTCGTGTTTTGCTTTATAGCATTTTACCCACTAATACTTCACCCCAGCAGGGAAAGTGAATGCATCCCAAGAAGGAAAGGCACCTGTGGGAATCACTCATATGTTGTTAGTAAATGACACAGGCAGTGCACTGCACTTGGTAACAAATGTATTGTGTCTTTTCAGGGATTGATCTGGAGAATATTGTTTACTATAAAGATAGCACTCATTATTTTGTGATGACAGCAAAGAAGCAGAGTCTTCTGGACAAAGGAGTGATTATTAACGTATGTAAAAATGCTGGTTAAACCTTATTTTATTTACATGGTACAGAATAAGGGTGAACATCTCCATAAATGTTGTGGCATGTTATAGAGGGTGTTTATAGACTTAATCACTTTATTAAAGCTCAGGTCACTTGGATCTTACTCTGACTTTTTTAAAATTTGGCTTTACCTTCAGCCAGCACAGAGTTTCTATAGAGAACTGAAAACAATACTCTCTAAATTTGTTGGTTCTGAAACTGGCTGAAATGGGATCTTGACTTGCCTTGGAAATATGTGGTGTGATCATTGCACCAGAAAATAAAAACTTCATTTATTTAAAGGTGAACTTAGCACAGCTATGTCTAGTTTTATCAGGCAAATAAGGAAGTGTAAAAAGCTTCCCCAGGCTAAATTGCAAATTCTCTAATGGGTGAAATATGAGAGAAGGCAGCTATAAACACAGTGGCATGAACTTCCAGAGAAATTTGGGATTGAGGTCTTTTTTCCTTTTTGCTTTTTTCTTCTTCTGTAAGATGTGGGGGTTTATTTTCTTTTGTTTCTAGAAAGTGTTATGGCACCACTTAAATTTCTCTGCCCGAGAAATTTAAGAAACTCAATTTAAGAAACTCAAGAGAGGTCAATTTTTCTTGCAAAGTAAGACAGTGCCAAAACAGTCAAGTGTAATTTCCTGAAGGAAGTATTTGTGGGGGAACTATCAGAAGGTTTCTTGGCTCTCTGGTGGGACCACTTAGCTCAGTGCTGTGATTCCCTGCCCCTTTGAAGACCAGGGACTCCCAAGGCAGAGCAGCTGTCCATGACCAGCTGGGGTGGGAGAAGGGAAGGGGCTGAAGTGCTTGTGGGGAGTGGGTGGTGAGCCCTGGGGTTGTGGGGCTGGTGTCTGTAGGTAGGGGCAGATCTCCCAGGAGATCTGTGGGGAGTTTGGAGAAGAGGAGCACTGTGCTCATCAGAGCTTGTTTTCCTGACCTACTCAGGTCTGAGTGGAAAAAAAAAACCCCATCCCAGTCTGTCTGAAACAACTGGGCTAATAGCGGTTCTGTGGTATCATCCTGCGATTAGGGGTCTCATCCGTGATTAACCTGTAAATAGAAACTGCCTTATTAATAATCACTGGCTTTAAGTAGGATGACCTGCTAAGGCAGGGTCCTTCAGCACTCTGGCAAAAAAAAAAGAGAAAGCCATAGGTCAAAACAGGCCAAAACAGAAGAATAGAGAAGTTTGAACGAGGTGTCATTACTAAGATGCTAAGTCCAACCTTGAGGCTGAGCCCCACGTGTTGTATCATCGGTATTTCTCATGCTCTCATGTGGTTTCAGATGCGGGGTGCACATGTGCAAAAAAAAGCATTGAAGAGGTGATGATAGCATCTTCTGATGGGAGGAAAGTAATGATATGAAAATAACACATAACCAAGGAACTGTGAGGCACTATAATATTCTGTTGCCAGAAAAACTCCTTGTTCAGTGTTGGCATGGAAAGCTCCTGTCTGGGGGTAGTACAGTAACCTATGTTTGTGTATCAGCTTTTTGGAGGAGATGACAAGTCTTAATTGGTTCTTTATGCTGTGAGTTGTGTGGTTGCCACTTGTGCTATAAGACTGCAATATTGCAATTCAGAGGGGATAGTGGATTATCTCATCCTATGTGCTTCTCTTCTTGCAGGACTCCATTGATACTGAGTTGCTTCTCTGCGGGGAAAACGTGAACCAGAACAATTTGCTGTCCTACGCCAGAGAAGCTGCTGACTTTGCAACCAATTACCAGCTGCCTTCCTTGGATTTTGCAATTAATCACTATGGCCAACCAGATGTAGCAATGTTTGATTTTACTTCCATGTATGCATCTGAAAATGCTGCACTAGTGAGAGAGAGGCACAGACATCAGCTTCTGGTGGCGCTTGTTGGAGATAGTTTGCTTGAGGTATCTTGGAATGTCTTCCAAATAGTCCTTTTTTTCTTTATCCCCTCTTATTTCTGTAATCCAACCATTCAATCTAGCCTCCAGACCAAAAGAGAACATCCTCTCTTGCATGTCCTGAAACAGTGGTATCTTCTTTAGAATAGACTTTTTCTCCCCTTTTTTTCTCCTTTTTTATGCCATAGTCATAGCCAGTGTCATAGCATGTGCCAGTGTCATAGTTAATGGTTGGCTGGAAGCCTCTGGCTGAGATCCTGGTTTGCTTTATGCAAGTTGTATTTCTGTCTGAAAACTGTGAGCTCTGTGTCCTCAGCTTGGGTGCATGGCATAATTTTCCTGACTGCCATCATGGAGAAAAACTTGACCCAAATTATTACTGCAGTCTCTTTGCCTTAATATGTTCTCTTTGTTTTCTTTCTGAGGTGAAAAGTGTATGTTGCAACCCTCTCTTTTTCCTTTTTTTTAACTCATGCTGACAGTATTGAAGCATTTGAAAAGAACAATCCAAAGCAAAATTAGGAGATGAGAAGAGCATAATTTTTTCCTTTTTTTCTTTTACCTGGACTAGTTCTTGGGTCTTTTTTTTTTCTCAGCTTTATCTTTTTAAGGTTAAGAAATTTGTTTTTAAAAACAGAAGTTAAAAAAAAAAGGAAAAAGTGAAAGAAGCAATCTTTTTCATTACTGAGACTTGGAGGAGAGACACATCTAAAACCTACAAGCATTTTCTGTGCTGTATTTAAATCTCTTTGGGCTATTTTTCTAAGACAGTATGAAACCCTAGACTCCAAATTTGCATTGGATGTTACTTTTGTAATAAGACCTTAAGAAATACAAGGAATTAAAGTGTAAATGCTTCTTACAGCCCTTCTGGCCAATGGGTACTGGCTGTGCAAGAGGCTTCCTGGCTGCTTTTGACACCGCATGGATGGTGCGGAGCTGGGCTCAGGGGAAACCCCCTCTGGAGATCCTTGCTGAACGGTGAGTGCTGCTCTTGTCTCCTGCATCATTCCCAGTGCTTTAAAGAGTCACCGTATTGGTAGAAGTGGGTTTGACAGTGGTATCAGGAGAAATATTCTTCCCTGTAGTGGCATTGGGATGAAATTATCCATCCCTTACAGTTACAGAGCAATTTAAAGTGATAGCCAGCCGTTGCTCTGTGAGCTTCTGCACACTAATACAGAGACCTGGCAATGTGCAGGATGTGGCTTAAATCACTTGAATCACTAGTCGCTAGAATTAAGTGTGATTCTTCAGGAAATAAACCAAAGATACCTTGTATCAAAAAAACCCCAACCCTCCAAGCATCTCAGCACCTGTTTTTTTTGTTCTTAAAAAAATACGGCAAGTCCTGAAAGAAGTTCTAAATAAGTTCTTCAAAATTAGCAACTTTCATAGTTGTCCTCAGTGATTTTAACTCTGCAGTTTGGCTTAGTAGCCCTTACGTTCGTAGGTTAATAAATGTGTGGCAAAAGAGAATTACTGTAGTGCTGCACCATAACCTCCTGTGTATAATGTCTTTTTGACTGGAGGAAAAAAAAAATCAGTTATAATAACAGATTATAATAATAATATTATAATAACAGGACACCAGCAATCCTGGTGTCACCACGGTCTGATGGTTGAATTTGCTGACTTTGGTCCTGCTGGCAGCTGCCTGGTCTGTTTTGGGGCAGATATGTAATAGTCATGGCTGTGGTAATGTGAGCAGGAGCATTACTAACTGTAGCACTCTGGGAAGTTTTAAGATAGCAGTCTGTGGGATGACTCAAGCACGGCATAGATCCAAATGGAAAATTGAACAGCATAGTAAAAAAAAAGCTGTGGTGGTTATTGCAGGATGACGGGATTTAGTGCTGTTATGTGGTAAAGAAGTTACTCCTTGGGTGGATGGTAAAACAAAACCAGATGACTGGGTGATGTAATCTTTTTTTTTTTTTTTTTTTTGCCCCCCTTCTTCTTCTTGCTCACTTCCTGCCTCAGGAAAATATGGGCATAAGTTCTAAGAGCCTGTCTCCTTGTAGTCCTTTTTCTGTCTGGCATCCTTCTGCTGAGTGGGGATAAGAAATGGGATGGATACACTATGCATTTAGTGCATGACATTTGTCCTGGCAGAACCAAAATAAGGTGTAGGTGGCTGCAAAAAAACCCCAAACAAAACAACCTCTTTGTGATGAATATTTGTTTTAATATATAACTCTTGCATACTTTTTCCTCTACAAGAGAGAGCATTTATCGACTCTTGCCTCAGACGACCCCTGAAAATATTAATAAGAACTTTGACCAGTATACCATTGACCCAGGAACAAGATACCCAAACTTGAACTCGAGCTGCGTCCGACCTCACCAGGTCAGTACATAAAAGGATTACTTGTGAAATCAGTTCTTTTTTTGTCTAGGATAAATAGAGCTGCAAGTAGTGTGCAAACAAAATCTTCAGTAGGCTAATTTAGAACCTGCTGCTGATAAAGTTAACCTGGAAAGAAAACTTCTATTTTCTCTCCAAGCAATTCTAACATTATGCTGCTAACTGCTTGTTCTCTAGGTGAGACAGTTATATGTCACCAACGAGTTACAGCAGTGTCCTCTTGAAAGAGTGAGCTCCATCAGAAGATCAGTGAATCTCTCCAGACATGGTATGTGGCACCTCACGTTTGCTGCGGCTTAACATTTGTAGCCTTCTGAGCATGCAAGAGCTGACTGAAATTTTGATCTCCTGTGTGCCTGCAGAGTCAGATATTCGACCTAACAAGCTGTTGACGTGGTGTCAGAAGCAGACGGAAGGATATCGTAACGTTAATGTCACAGACCTCACTACCTCCTGGAAGAGCGGCCTTGCCTTGTGCGCCATTATCCATCGCTTCAGGCCTGACCTCATGTAAGTGACATCTGCAGATCTTCTTGGGTGTAGGGTACATGAAGCACTTGCTAAAGGGTAGTGTAAGACCGACCAGAACAACCCTGATGCTCTCCAGTCCCCTTCTTGTGGGTGTTTTCTGCGAGGAAATGCACACCCTTGCCAGGGTTGGGTGGGTGGAGAGGGTGGGGTTGGCTTTGCTTTGTTTTTTCTGTATGTCCTTGCATGCCATTTAAAAAGAAACATATATGCTTTCAAAGAGCTGGGAAGGCTTTGAACCTTATGATTTATTGTGTTTGTGGGAGTCATGTGTCTATTTAAAATGAAATTTGCAGTTGGAGAACGTGAAGAGCTGTGTTCCCAGGTCCCTGGAGAAAGGGTTTTAGTGTACATTTAAAACCACAGCCATAATGGCACTGTCATGAGTTACAGAAATACCTGGGTGCGCCTTCGATGAGCCCTCCTCTGTTTTGTAGTGGTTGCTGTGACAATCATGTAGGGAAGCATTGGACCATGGAAGTGGAGATTTCACACAGCTCTGTCCAGAAGAGCAGAGTGCCCTTTCATGTGTGCTATGCAACAAGGGCTGGTCCCTGGAAATCAGCAGCCTAGTGACTGAATGTAAGCCAGCATTCCCCTTTTGACACTGTTTCTGGGGTCCTAAGGCTGCAAGACCCAACTTCTTCTGTGAATATTTTGTAAGGTCCCTCAGTAGATACAAGAGGGTCAGTGTGTAACAGGTGTCAGGAAATGGCAATTGCTGGCACTGCTTGGTGCAGTTGGTGGGGTGACTCTTCTCTCTTCTCACCAATCTCCAAAATGCAGTGGATGCATTCTCTTGCCTTCCTACACAGACTTAGGAGTCAAAAATGAATTATTGTCAACCTCCCTTTATTGTAGATAAATGGAAGGAATCACTGAGCTCTTTCATGAGGTGTGTTAAATTGGAAAAAATAAGAGTGGTACCCAGAGTGCCAGTTTGTACAGTTTTGCCAGAGGATGAGCTGAGATTTTAACAAAAAGATTTTTTTTTGCCTTAGGTTAGTTTAAAAAAATTAGAATTATGGATGTTTTTGTGTCTGTAATGGGGGAAAGGGTATGGAAGGCAAAGTAATTTTTGCTGTCTGTGGAAAACTTGGGTTTTTTTAAGCACTGCTCTCTACGAAGTCGATAAATTTATCTTCCTGAGCTAACAGACCTCCTGCTATTTAATGCTGTGTTTGGATCTTGTTGGCTTTTTGTCTTAAATGAGCTTGCTGAAGGACTAGGCCAGAGGAAAGCTAGGCAGACAAGAGAGGGAGCTGCCTGTGGGCTGTGGGCAGGGCTGGAGTGGAGGGCTGCCCACAGCCCCCTGGCTCCAGAAATGGGCAGTAGGTGGGTGAGAGAAGAGGAGAAATTCTTTGGGGATTCAAAAACTCACATTGCTTTATGAGGAGAAAGAAACTACCCTACGTGGAGCTTTGTAATTTATTCACATGTTTATTTTAATCATGAATTTTGGAAGCTGTTCAAGAGATCAGAGTCTTAGAATAGGTCCCATAGAAAATGGATTAGAGACTGGATAACAGAGTTCCAGATGTGTGAGGTACTTAGTGCACAGCTAAATTCAGTTATGACCTGGGAAGTAGGTCCTTGCTCAAACTGTGTGTGTTAACACCTTAAAAAAAAGTTAGTGCCTGGGCATGTGTGTGCACACACAACACATTTTTTTCACAGAATGCCAGTCTAAATTTATTTTTCCTGGCTCTGGTGATTTATAGAACTGATTAAAACGAAGAAGTCAATTGCTAGTGGATGAAATTTGTAGTACTGCAGCTGTATTTGGAGAGGAAGAAGGTTTCTTAGCACTTCTGAGGAGGAATTGCATTTCTTGATGAGAGAATCCTTTTTTGTGGCACTACGTCAAGATCCAGTTCAGTGAAGGAGCTTTCAAATTACATTCTGGGAAAGCCATTATTTGTAGTGTGATTTGTGTGAGACCCTTACCTTTGGCATTGTGCGGGCTCTGTAGCTTTGGCCCAGTGAAATGCCTGTGCTTTTGTTCTGGGTGCTGTTCTGTGCCTCTCCCAGGGGTAAGGGAGCACGGCATGTTCCTGAGGGGAGCAGAGAGAAAACCACTGCTGATGCCACTGTGTTGTCCCCACAGTGACTTTGATGCTCTGAATGAAGAGGACGTTGTCAAGAACAACCAGCTGGCGTTCGATGTTGCTGAGCAGGAGTTTGGGATCCCTCCTGTGACCACAGGGAAGGAGGTGGGATCAGCGGGGGAGCCCGACAAGCTCAGCATGGTCATGTACCTCTCCAAGTTTTATGAGCTGTTCCGGGGCACACCTCTGCAGACCGTAGGTAAGCCAGACCCAGGCTGCTCCTAATTCCTGCTGGTTTGGGAAGCAGGAGCACTTCATCCCAGCTGCAGACAAGCACTGCTCTTGAGCCAAGAGTCCTTTCCCAGCTGAGTCATTCTGGCACACGAGCGTGCCTGCTTCTGTCTGCAAGAGTCACCCTGGGCTTAAAACAGGAAAGGGGAAAACCTTGATTGAAGACCAAGGTTTTGTGGGTCCTTGGTGGTTTCAGAGAATAGGAGCAGCTGGATAACTGCTGCTTGACATCATGATGTTCATGTATCAGGCCATTAGTTTGACTCTCTGTTAAGGATGACTGCTCACAGCACGTTCATGCCTGTGTGTTTCTCTTTCTTTTTTAGAAAGTCACCCTAGATTGTATGTATTTACTTCTATTTGTCTTTCTTTATATATAATTTGTGTTTCTTTATATATAATTGCTAGTAGCGCTCAACTGGAAAGCTTTGGCTTAGTCAAAATAATTAAAAAATAAATCTAAATACATAAGTGGTTGTTTTTTGAACAGATGCTGGTGAGAAGCAAAATGGAGAAAATAATGATCTTTGTTCAGAAAAATCGTCAAGCTCCATCTCTAATTATTTAAATTTAACTTTACCAAGAAAACGAGTACCAAAGGTAAGTTGTGAAGGAAGACTTTCCCTATAGATCCTTCTTTATTGAAAAGGTGAAAGTAAGCTGTCAGGCTCAGAAATAAGGGTTTTATACATATACTACTATTAAAAGACCTGTAAATTGAGATTTTTTTGAGTCAGATTTCATGGTATTCAAAACACACTCAATGACTATGATGTTTGTAAGGATAAAACTGAAGCCTTGTCAGTGTCCAATGGCTGAAGCATTAATAATGGTCCCAGTTAAGCATTCTCTGTAAATGTGAAATTTTGAATTTCAGTGAGATTTTGGTTTTTCTTGGGGAGAATTCCTATCTGTTGTTGATGCCAATATTAATTTTTGTACAAGTAAGAGGAGGATGATGTTTGGTGTGTTTATGAGTTGCTGTTTTCAACTTTGAAATATTTGAGATGTGAGCTCTCTTATGTGTATTGATGTGTGCTTCATTTTTGGAAAGTTTACAAAAGTTGTTTTTAGGAGGTCTTGTGCAATGCTACATACAAAGTTGCTGGTTGGGTTTTTTGTTTTGTTTGGGGGTTTTGAGTTTGGGGTTTTTTTTTTGAGATGGGAAAGTCTGGAATTTTCCTAGACTGTTTCTACCTTTAAGAAAAATAGTGCTGTAGCTCTGTATTCCTAAATATACAGCCATTCTATCGTATATCAGTTCAAATAATTAGTGGTATACTAGATTGCTTACTGATTGGGAGGGAGTGCTGTTTAACAAAAGCAGTGATCTGAACAGTTTGTGGGTGCTGTTTCAAGGTTCTGAAGGGAAGCTTTGAACTCTTCCAGAAGTCACCTGCAATGGTGGGCAGGTTGACTAGTGTGGCTGTGAGATAATGATCTCTTAGTCATACCTGTGTACTTTTCTCTCTTGGTCACTTATTAATGAAAATTTATTGGCAAGCCCTGTTATGTCCCTGTATTGTAAGAAACATCCATGCCCATACATGCTATGATTAAAGACTCCAAAGAGCCTTGAAGGATTATGGAGACCTGAGTTAATAGTCTTTGGCATGGGACTGCCTGCAGTGAGAGAATTGTCTGTGTCTTTTGAAAGGATTATAGCTTCAGAAGCTTTATATGGTTTAATTTTAGGGGAGTCCTAATAAAATTAGTTAGTAATAAACAGTTTCACCTTCTGCCTCTTCATTAGCTCAGTTGTCTTCTTAAAGGAGACCTTGAGGAATGATTTTGCTTTCACAACCAAGCCTATCTTCATTTTAACTTCAGCTTAAGTGGGAGTGTCTGTACAACTCAGCTCAGAGGCAGCAGTGCCTAAGGTCCAGCTGGTCTGGAGGAGCAGCAAAAGGTAGACAACAGGATGGATTCCTCCACCAAAAGGAAGTTAACTTCTGCATTTTTCCAAAACAGCTTAAAGCAAAACTGTTCCAGGTTTTGAGTTTCCTGGGCTAGATAAAAACCTTATATTGACTACAATGGTTCTCAAATTCTTTCTTTGGTTGGTTTTGTTTGTGGGTGTTTTTGTTTTGGGAGTTTTGTTGTTTTGTTTTGGTGGGCTTTTTTTGTTTTGGTTGGCTTTTTTAAGAAAGCCTTCTTGATGCTTAACTCTATTGCTTCATTTACACCTATAGATAGACCCTTACATTTTGTCTGGGAAAGTATGCATTTTACCACTTCTTTTGGAATTCAGTGTCCTAGTAAAAGTTCAGGTGTATGTGGCTGTACTGCATTTCTCAGTATTTAAATACATTGCTTTTTAAAGACAGCAATTGCTTCCATCTTGTAGAAATGTGACCTTTATTTTTTTTTTCACCTGGAGAATTACTCCAGAATTTCCAGGTATTTCCTAGACTGACTTTTGTCTTGAATATTTTTCCCTCCATAAACAGATTTTCAAAACCTGTGGACACTCAATTTCCCGGTAGCGTGGTACATCCCTGTTGGGAAATAATTTTTCCCTTTCACCCACATACACACAAAACCAAGTGACATGTTTCCCAGATAACCAAGCAGTGAGAAAGCAACCAGGCAAAATAAACTTTGTGGTCATGAAAAAGGTTTTTCTTCTAAACAGGTCACCCACAAGAAAAAAGCAATGTTGTTGTTTTTCCACGAGTTTTTTGCAGAAGTAAATAGACTTTCAGCAATGAGGAGAGCTTTCCATCACTAAGCCATGCAGCCTCTGACTAACCTCCCATCATGAAATAAGCCTTCTGTCATAGCAGAGCTGCAGTTCTTGGCTGTACATGAAAGCACGGGGTGATTTGCTTGATGGGCACCTCTGGTTTCCCACTACAGGGGCTCATTGACAATGAGAAGTGGAAGTGATATTTCCCAAATCAGCTTGGGAAGCGAAGCTGTCAAGACATTTTGTAAGAGGTTTTGCAGCTTTGTCACAAATGGGGTGTGAAACTAAGCAAGATGGGTTAGGGTGCTTGTGTTAGGACAGACACTTGGGTGCCAGAACGATCTGAAACTATCTGGAAAATAAAGCTCCATGGAGAGCAGCTTCTTGAGTTCAGAGTTTGACTGTGGCTTCAGTTTTATGGTTCTTTCCCCTGCAAAAGGTGGTGCTGAACATTATCTATTATATATATATATATATAAATGTTCTGTCACAGAGTGTTGCACAGTGTTGCTAACTAAACATTCCATAGCATCTAGTTCTTCCTTTTATTTGGCTGGAAGAAGGTTTCTTATCTGGGTGCAGGCTGTGGGAGACCAGGAAGCGGAGCCTGGAGCTGGTGTAGCTGTTCTGGCAGCCTGTGCTGAGCTGGATCATGTTTTCCATTCTCCTCCAAGTGTCAGCCAGGCTGGAGAGGAACTGAGATTTCCTGTGCTCCAGACTAATAAAGACGAATGGAGGTGTTTACACAATACAGGGCACAGTCCTTTTGGAGTCTTGCTCGGCAATTAAATTGCTTTGTCTTTCACTTCTTTGTAAATATGTTAATGTGAGTCCTTTATGTAAGATTTTTGAGAAGCAGCATCTTGTTTGCTCCATTCACCCAGGCAAATTCTGCTTTTATGTGGTGCAGACTATTATGCAGTATACATTATGCTCTTCTGTTGTTCACCCTTTTGTGGTAGACTGATGACTATAGGTAGTGTAAAGCTCGGTTGCTGAGAGCTGGTGCCTGAAAGACAGTGTACCAAAGCACATAAAGTAATCAAAATATTGTCATCTGATTCTTTTGGTGTTTGCCCAGAAGTTGTTTGGGATTACTTCTAGTCACTGCATAATGATTTATTACAAACAGTGTATATACAAAAAGGAATTTTGTATTTTTTTTATCTTACTCTCTTTATTCCTTCTCATTTTTTTTTTTAGTTGATTGAATAATCACTAAGTTACAGTGTGGGCAAATGCAAATAAGTGGAATGTAGCTTATTGTTCCTAAAGTGTAACTTTTTGTACCAAATCTTCAAGACTCGATTTAATAAGAAGCAATACAAATTTCTAAGCATTGACTATTTTTTAAGTTTGGGTGGACTGAGTATGAAGTGTTATTGATTTGTGTAATCTCTAATTGAGTAAAATAATTAAATATGTGTGTAGCTTGAGCACGGAATAGTCAGTTTGGTTGCTTAAATACTGAAACGTTCAGCCATAGTCAGGGAGGTGACTTACTAGAGAGACAGACAGCAATTGCTCCAAAAAGAAAATAAGGCTGTGCTAGGAATATATGATCTGCATGCAGATAGTTGGGATAGTGAAAAGGTAAGGGGTTCCTGGATTTTGTTACTTATCTGGAAACCAGTGTAGTCTAGAGAAAAATTCTCAGAATAACTGATGGTGTAGTACCTTTTTCTTCAAGATTGTGTAAGTGCTTTTTGAATTATAAACCCTTCAGTACAGAAAAGAGGAAAAGGTAAACACCAAAGTTACAAGGGCCTGTGTTCAACAAAGTGTTCAGGTGTGTATTCTCCCCGACTGGAGTCCAGTGAGAGCTCCCAGTCAGGGGCTGTGGGACAGTTTTACATATCAGATATCTGCCACGGGGGCCCACCCAGCTGCTGGGCAAGGAGCAATCCTGCTGAGCTGGAGAGTCTAAGGAACCCCCAAATGCTGGCACTGCTAACCTGTGTGTGCCTGGTTTAACAGGGCCTCACCTGTCTGGTTATGAAACTTGTTATCCTGGGAGGAACTGCTGGGGTAAACTTGGTAACTCCTGCAGTAATCCATGGAACTTGTTTTGACTTTACCCTTTCAGATTGAAGGGAAAACGGAAGAAAACGAGACCAACAAAAGGCGTCGGAAAGGTCTCCTTGGTGTCTTCGAGGAGGTTGGTGTTCAGTGGTGTCTGTTCATATCCCAGCTCCTTGATAAGCACCAGAGCTGAGGAAGCAGCAGGAGCTGGGGGGACCAGGGCCAAGTCTTTTTGAGCTTGACAGGAACAAAAAGCCTCTCCCCTAAAACCTTGAATTTACTGTGGTGTGCACTAAATCATTTGATAGGGAGGAGAGCATTAACTAAATTGCAGTAGTTTTCATTCTGACACAAGGACATATGAGGTATTGTTTTTTTTTTTTTCCTTTTCCTAACTCAGTTATTTAGACAAATTTTTGTTTGAGGAGTTTGGTTTCTAGCCCCTCTCTGATTAGTTACCTTTCTGACTCTGTTTTATCAATAGCAGCACTGATTAATGTTCCCTTTTACCGTACTCAGGGACCAAAGCAAATATTTTTTTGGTGACTTTTGCATAATAAACAGTGTCATTTTTAGTATACTGTAGGCTGTATTTCCTTTCACTCTTTGCTGATAAGGATATTATCTCTTTCTCTCTCTTCGTGAGTGTTGTAAGAAACCCAAGAAAAACATAGTTCTTTGTTTTCTTGCAGACTTCGAGTTTTTCAAGCCAAGGGACAAATGCTGGGAAAGCACAGAGTAATGGCAGAGAAGGAATGAACCAGAACAAAGTTAAATCAATGGCAACTCAGCTGTTGGCAAAGTTTGAAGAGAGTACTCCAAATACAATTTTACGGAGACAGGTAGGTCATAGATGAACATAAAAGTAATCTCTGAAATTAAACCGTAGTCCCTCCTTTGAAGGTGATGCAGATTTCCAAGGGGAAAAGATGGATCTGTTACATGTTTGAAGTGGGTTGCCTTTGTTGGTACTTTATGCAAATGAAAAGTACTTCTCTCAATACTTGAAGAACAAGTGTGACTAATATGGATTGACTAATGCACATTAATATAATGTATCTGTTATATTGAAAAGGGCAGTGAAACTGCAATGTCCAGAAATGTCATGTAAGTCAGCCTGTAGAACTTTTGTGTTTGGAAGTCTGAGCTGGCTGCAGATGGTATTGCAGAAGGTCTTTTTTAGCCCTATATCCTATGAATAAAGGACACTACATGTCCAGTGATGTCTTTATGGAAAATTTAAAAGTGTAAGAAGGAAACTTAATCTCTTGCAAGATGTCTGGCTGCCATTTCCATTCCTAAAGTAGGCAAAATGAAATGTATTTGTGCATTCCACAGCACTTTCACGGTTTGTTTTTAGTGTGACTGGTGGCATTGTAAAAATAATCCTGTGCTGCCAAGGTAGGGGTGAGAAGCTCAAAACCACACTTTGATCCAGAAATGGTCTGAATCAGCTGAGTTTGGATCTGAAAGATCTGAAGGAAGGGTGAGCAAGATGTTGGGATTCTGACAAGGATGGTCTCTTAATTCCTTGTGCTTGGTTCCATGTCCTTATTTAAATATTTCAGTCCTCCAGTAGTGTTGACTCTAGAGATGTCCAGTGACTTCCTCAATCTGTGAACCACTGTTGTTTGCACTGTACCTGACTGCTTGGCAGTACCCGGTGCTTTCTGTGTATGTGACCAGAGGTTTGCTTGGCCATGTTGAAGGAAGCCTCGATGTGTTGCTTTTAATAATGAGCTGTCCTAAAGAACACTGAATGGGCTTAATTTTAAATATGTCTTTGGTAGAAGGGACTAATAAAATGGGTGGGTGACAAAAATCTGCAAAATGTGTTAAGCTCCACAGTAATGTGTCTTTTAAAGCAACTTCTATTTCTTTCTGCCTCAAAAGGTCTTTGAATCCTATTTACTGTCTTCCTTTTTTTCCCTCTTCACTTTGTCTTTACAACTTTTAAAAATGCTTTACAAGGAGGTAATAGATAGACCAGCCCTACTTGCTTCTGACCTTCCTGCTAATCCTCGCTTTGCTAAACCTGTGGATCCAAGTCTTCTTCCACCTCAACCAAAAAGGCAGGTAGGAACTCATATGGGTAACACCTGACAAACACACCATTTGTCTTAATGCTGGGCACTCAGTGTTATTGTGTAACTACAGGATATACAAAACAGTATTTGTCTGTAATCTGTATAGTTAACAGATATATTTAGCTGAGAACTGTGAAAACCACATTAAAAATTTAAGGCTATTTTACACCTGCTTGACCAAATGAGAAAACTATTTGAAAGCGTGGAAACCACCTTAAAGACAAAAGTGTTGATTTCTGTGTTAGCGCATCTAGACTTCAAATTGTATAAAAATAATTACACAGCTACACTTAACATGTGAGAAAACTACAGCAGTACCTGAAAATTTGTCTGTGCATGTACTCAATGCTCTGGGCTGTTGTAATGATAAAGCATAGTGAGTGTTCCAGCCGAAGGAACCTGGCAAAAATGTCTAAGATGAAAGCTTGAGCCTTGAAAAAGCTGATATTGATGACCAGGGTTTTTATTCCTTTAAGTGGAGTTTGTGTTAAGAATTTCTGCTGGAAGCTCTTCTGCAGTATCATACATGGGGTAAATTTTTGAAGACATAGTCTGAATTTTTCTTTTAGTACTTTCAGTGAAAGCAATCTCATCTCAAACAGAATTGATCCTCACTTTACATTAGAGTTTTAAATTGAAGTAAATATCCTGTAGTGATATTTCAAGAGTAGTTTGCAGTGAAATGAGATCGTTATTGCATGTGGTAATCTGCAGACAGGAGCTACTTTATATGAAAATTCAAATTCAGAGACCTGTTCTGAAATACGTTATAACTTGACTTGAGTCAGACTAGATCTGGAATATGGCAAGAAGTACTGTTGATATAATTTGATTTTAAGCTTAGTCTCAGGCAGATGTGATGCTACAAAAACCAAACCAATACCTTTGCTGTATAAAAAGCATATAGATGGAGATGTAGTTTCATGTTCTTCTGCACTGGTGCTGTCTGGGGTCATTCACAAAAACTGACACAAACCTAGAGAAGGATATCGAGCCCTGCATAAGATATGCAGGACCGATTTATTTCAGTGCATGTGCACAAGCATCAGAGCTGCAGTAGATGGTGTGCAAAGAGTGATGTGAGACCACTTTATTTCTAGTTCTGTGCATGACTGTGCTGCGCTTTCGGAAGCATCCTAAAAAGCTGCATATACTGCATGGTGGTGCAGAAAGCAGATATTTTTTTCACGTCAAGTGTTTCCCAGTTTCAGGTGGTAGCTAGGAGTGAACACGAGGTCAGGGAACCCAAACAGTCTTTAAATGGTTCTGATCATATGGCCAGGAGAGCAAAGACTGTACAAAAAACAGATACCCAGCCCAGTCTGTCAGAAACCTCTGAAAATCTCGCATCTGCCTGTTCTGCTGCATTTGTACTTTCTGGAGTGCTTGAGCGTCTTCAGCACCTGGAGGAAAAAATGAAACAGGTGACAAACAACTTCTTTCTCTTTCTGTCTCTTAACTGCACTTGATAATCTGTATACTGTGTTTTTGCTGGCTCTGCTGGCTTGTTCACTGTTGACTTTAGCTTATATTAAGGCAATAAGAAGTCTTTCTACAAACTTACTATATTCTGTTGATATATGTGGCATTAACTGAAATCTCTTTCTTTTCTTGGCTTTCCTTCCCTGGCTGTCACTGCAGAAAAGAGCTCAGACTATAGCAAATAGGGAATTCCATAAAAAGAATATTAAAGAGAAAGCAGCACATCTTGCCTCAATGTTTGGACACATGGAGTTTCCAAAGGTGAATATTAAGTTTTGCACCTGAAGAAGTGCTGAGCTAGAAGACTTGTAAGAACTCGTGAATGGAAAAAGTTGCACTGGTTTTGGTTTTAACTTTCCTTCCATTTTGTGTGGATCTGAAAAGTAATGTGGATTCCACTGAAACTGGTAAAAAGCATTGTTTAAATATTATTGCATAATTTGAGGTAAAATACAATCTAAATTATAAAGCTAGTCAGAGTACTTTAGCAGCAGAGAAATTGTTATAATAACCTGTGTCTTATGCTTAAGCACACACTGGTAGCTCAATTTCTAATCAGTTGGTGAGCAGTAGTGCTTAATTAGTGCTCTCTGGCTTTTCCTATGTTTCCTCATGCTTTCTCCCAGCTCTACCTTACCTTACTTCCCACTGTGAATAAAAAAAATTGAGTGCAATAATATTGTTTACCATGAGGGCACCATGATGATTTCCACGGGTCCTCACTGCGCAGAAATAGAAGAACAGAACTATAGTTATGTTTATAGTTTTTTTGATGCACGACTGTGAACTTAACCTTTGCTAATGTCACTGTCTCTTGGATAACTCTCCTGTTTCTGCTTTACACAGAATAAGCTACCTACTAAAGGCTTACCCCCTTCTCAGCCCCCAACTCCCTCTTGCCCTCCATCTCATCATTCAGCTGCTGCTGCTTCATCATCTGTCAGTTCAGCTTCCTCTGCTGTTCCTTCTCAACAGGTACTTTATTAACAGATTTTTCCTGTAAAATCCAAACTTGTGCTAAAGCTGCTTGGATGGAAAGTGCTGCCAGCAAATGTGTTCTCTACATTGTAATTCACATTTAAATCAAACCTTATTTCCTTTACTGTTGTTAATTCTGCATGTTTATAAGAGAAATGTTGTCATCAGAAATAGTTCATGTAAAAACTGAAGAACAAAGCAAATGGTTTTTTGCTTCAATTCTGAGAATTTTTGCATTGCTGCTTATTTTAAACAATCTGTTTTTGGATAATACCACAGACCATGCTGGAGAAAGAGCTTGGCATGGTAAAGCAAACTGGATGCTGTGGGGTTGGTTAGTTGTTGTTGGGTGGTATTTGTGTTTCTTTTCCTAAGAATATCTATCTGGTCTTTAGTAGAGAACCTGCACAGTAATGGTTATTTGGACTAGAAGCCATGTCCTAGGATTGTATGAGCACTTATCAATACAAGTATTTTATTGGTGTTTAATTATTTGTACTTTAAACTTGCTTCTGCATACTCTGAATGGAGGAGATCCTCAGTTCTAACTACTTATGCTTGATGTGAATGGGCTGTGGGCTTTAAGACGACATTGGCTTCTAACAACCTTTGTTTTAGAAGGATTTTAATTGAATGAAGTTTGATCTTTTTCAGCTTTTCAGGGCAGGTGGGTGTCCAGCAGGATCACTTAGTGGAATTGCTTTAGATCTTTTTAGGTTATTTTTACACCTTATTGTTAATGCTGGTTGGAAATCAGGCTCACAGCCTCAGCAGTAACTGAGCAGGTAGATACTGAGCCGACTTGCAGTTTGCAAAGGGCACGTTCCTCAGCTGAGATAGAGCTGTGTTGAAATGACTGCCTGGCTCTCATTCCCCAGGGAGACACAGGCCAGACAGCCCTTCAAGGACACTGTAAGCTCAGCAGGTGCCTTACTGCAATAATCCCTAATTCCCTTCAGCTTCAAAACAATTCCTTTGCCTGGATTTACCTCTTACTTTTTATGACCTAAGTGGTATAGCACGTGATGGGTTTTAAGATAAGTAATGGTTTCCAAAATATCAAGGTCTGATGCTTGTTTGATTTGGAGATAGTTGTTGACTCTGCAAAGAGATGAAAAAAACCCAAATAATGCCCCCCAAACAACAAATAAAATAAAAACCAACCAACCAAAAATGCAAACAAACAAACCAAACCCAAGCTATCTGGAAAACCTGGAAAAAAATGAGAGCTAGGCTCTTAATCACATGAAAACTCTATGACAATAATTGAGATTTTAACATATTTTCTTGGAGAACATTTGACCTGAGCAATGCTTTTTGGATGTTTTAAAAACTGCGTTTTGTTTGAAGTGCACTCACGACCTTTTATGAGTTTACCATTGTATTTAAATGGTGTAGCAAGAGTTTGTTGTGACTTGATTTCACTCAGACTGACTTTACTTCAATTGAAAAATGCCCTCTCTAGAGGTACTGGCAGAATGCAGCACAGCTGAAGCAAGAAAATCTAGTTTTGTCACCAGCACAGTAAATATATGTTCATCTCATTGGGTAAATATTTGGCTGGTTAAGTAGGCTTACATTTAATCTTTGACAGATCTACATGCAGGAACATCTTGATGCCTGCATATACAGCTCCATAGGTTGTACAGGCTCGTGTCCTCTTCTACACTGTGTGCATCTTGTATGTGTAAATATGGTGCATTTTGTATGGCATATTGGAGAATTTTAAAATAGCAGGTCTGATAATGATCAGGTGAAATTTTCCTCCTCCTGTTTGAGGCAGATGTGGTAACAGGGAGGTGATCCAAATGAACCCCAAATCATGATGGGTTACCCCGTAGGTAAACCCCTGTGACTTTTCTTACCAGGTGCCAGTGAGTACAAGTGTGATATTGTTGGTGCTGTCCTTGCCCCAGGGGTAACTGAGAGGCTGCAGGGAAGGGGAGGTTGCCTGCCCTCTGTGCCCACCTCCAGCACAGGAAGGGATGATAAACAGTCACCATGGAAAGAAAGATGTAGGTCAGGCTTGAGGATGGGGATAGGGGACCTTTGAATAGGGAGGAACAGGATGCTGGGGAAGACCTGCAGTCTGCAGCAGGACAAGTTTTAGAGCAGGGGGTGCCAATGTGCCACCCTGCTGCAGCCTTGACTTCATAACAAGCCGTCTCTCCATGCCCTTCCATGGTCATGTTGTTTTGTTTGTGATTTATCTGTAAAGGTTGCTCACTTTTCAGAGCTTTCAAATTTATGAAAATTTTATCATACTTTAAAATATAAACACTGACTAAATGTGAGGTGCTATATAAATAAAAAGGGGAAAATATTTCTGATGCACAGCGTGCATTTTCAAGTGCTCTGCATGATAATTTAACAGTATGTTTGGACCTCTCAGCTGTGAATATGTAACCACCTGTGTTTGTGTTGTCTTGGGGAGGAGGTTATAGGACTCAGAATTTGTACTTCTGGTCTCTGTTCTGAGAGCTATCACTAGGTAAGTGTAGACTTCAGTATGAGAAAATGTTTTGGGGTTGATAAGTCAAAGGAAGACCTTGCTTGTGTCAATCTGTTTCTGCTTCTTCCTGGCAGAAAAGCATAAGATAATAGAAGCTTTGAGTTTTATAAGACTTTGTGATATATGACCTATAAATATCAGCACCCTCCCATCCTTTAAATAGTTAGTACCATCATTTTAATTTCAAGGGAGTACTGAGGTTGTTACCAGTCATTGCATCTGCTGAATTTTCATTGGAACACTATTAGTTATGGTGGCATAGTTATTGAAGATGTGACCAAAAGTTAAAGCATGTCTCATTGCAGAAACCTATTATTAAGTCTAAGGCCTGAAAGGAACATTTGAAAAGGGGGCTATGGGACCATATTGCTTCTTCGAAGACATACAGTCATTACAGCTCATTAAGAATTAACTTCTAAATGAAAGATGCCAGTAATAGTCAAAACTACCTTCTAGCTTTAATCAGCTGTCAAAACTCGCATAGCTAGAAGTACGAATTAGCACATGTTATATTACAGGTTGGTCTTTGTTCGTTCCTGTTCTCTGTTTAAAGTTGGATTGGCCTTCAGAAAACTGTTCATCTGAGCTTTGCATGATTGAATCCACACAGTATGATGTAAGAACTATGAAGTTGTTGCAATCAATAGGCTTTGCTCCCTGCAGAGTTTGTACCAACTACTTCCTTTCAGTGATGTGACTCTAATTATGAGCAGTAAGCAGGGTTTGGGTGTTTCCTACACACAGTAACTTATTACTCAAATGTTGTTTATCTCAGAAAGAAAATGTAGGGGGAGCAGGTTGTACAAAAAATAAATAAATCACCCTCAGAGCAAAATAAGACCCGGAAAATCATTAAGGATATGAAAGAACAAAGGGAAAGCATTGCGTTCTTTTGGAGGCAGAGAGCATATTTCCTTTGTTTTATGAAAATACTACTGAGACTTACTCCTTGTCTGGTTGTGGTGTTCTAAATAATAGCACAGAGAAATACAGACAGCAGCTTTCTCTTTTCATGTTAATAACCACCCTGATCCACCTGCTGAAAAGCTTTGGCAACGTGTCATTGACAGGTCAAAAGTTTTAGTAAATCACAAACATTTGGAATTTTTAAGTGTTCTCCGGTTGTGTACTGAAATTCACCATGTGAGGTAACTCTCTTTTAAGATTACTTTTCAGCAAAGGATTTAAAGCTGCTGGTATAAACCTGCCTGGATTTTGAGCAGTAGCCTGTTACACACAGATAGTGGCCCCAGCATTAAAAAATTGTGTGTGTGTGTTTGTGTGTAACTACACCAGTAGCCTCAGAGGCAGTAAGGGCATGAGCAAAATATAAAGCCCATTATGTGAATACTGTTTCTAGGGTACCTGAGCAGCATTGGGCAGGCCTGTGTGCTGACCAGAGCTAAGCCGTGTGAGAACTGACAGGTTCTCTAAAGGAGTGTGGGTGGATTTGGGGTCAGACCCTCCTCTGCAGCTGAGGTTTATTACACTTATTCCATTTAGTGGGATGAGGATGTTGTTGAAGTCCTTGTCCATAAGCAGAGGGAGGTTCAGAGAACACACAGAAGGGGTTGCTTGGTGGTTGTGCTGTCATACAAGGGCAGGAGACATGAGGGTAGCACTACTCCTGCGTGTCCTGTCCCTCCCATTCTCATGTTTCTGATGGTGGCTTGTGGGGCTGCCCTAGTGGATTCTCATTCTGCCCTGATATGTCTGTGTTGTGACTGAGAGGTGTTTGAATAGAACAGAATTGTTCAATTGGAAGGGACATACACCAAACATCTCTTGCCCAACCAATTCAGGGCTGACCAAAAGTTAAAGCATGGTTTTAAGGGCATGGTCGCTAAATTAAATTGAAATCCCGTTTGCTTTTACTTGGAATGTGAATTCACATTCATTACAAGAATATTTCCTTTTAATAACATTTTTCAAGTGTGTATAAACACCCAATTTTCTTGTTTTGACTATAATGTTAACATAGATTGTTTCAATGGGTGGAGAAGAGAAATCAGCCAACCTGATGAATTTCAAGGTGTAGTTCAAGCTCAAGAATACCTTTCTTGAAATTCAACTACTTGCACTTGGAGCACAGCCTTGTTATTTAACTGATTGGTCCAGCATTTAACTAGTTCAAGATAAACTTCCTGCTTCAACTGACTTTGAACTCTTTCTTTTACCTTGGTAGGTAAAAAGTTGTACATGGCCTAGAAGTTGCTCAGCATATTCAGAGGTGCAGAATTTGGGGAGGAAAATTTTTTTCTTCCATGATCTTAAACAATACAAAGGAACACAGTTTTCCTGTAGTAGCAGGTAGCATTTCCTTTATTGGTTTATAACCTGATATACAGGTATATATAGCACTGTGGTATGTAATTAGCAGTTTACTTTGCAGTTGTTACCCGCAAGTTGTGCAGATACTGAATAAGATTTAAAAGTCATTTTATATTATACAAAACCAAGCAGTACAGAATTTTGTCCTTTAAGTGGCCTTTGCCATCTTAACATACTTATTTTTTATGTGCCTGGATATGAAGTTAATTATGAGAGCACTCTCAAAAGATAAGGGGAACTTTAAGGGCTTGGAAATGTTCCCTTGAAATTTTTTTTGTTAGCAAGAACATTTTTACCATCTTAATTTCTGAAAATACACTGACAATACACTTTTAAACTTGACATAAAATACTTTAAAATTGTTTTAAAGTATTGCAAATACCATTGCATTTATATTTTTCTCCTTTCTTCATGGTAACTTTCTGGTATTTTAAAACCTTCCCATTAGTAGGACTTGCTGTAGTGGCAGTAAAAAAATCATGTTGCTGAGAAGAGTGGAACTTACTTAAAATTTGCGCTCTGTGGGAGACAAATGGAGCATAAGAGATGAGATCATGGATTCTCAGGGGAGAAACAATGGCCTCACTTCAGAAGCAGAGTACCAAATCCCTGGCCCTACCAGGATGGCCCTTGCTGCATTTGGTACCAGATAGACTATTGGCTCTAAAGCTAAAATCCGAATCACTACCGTAAGTTCAGTTTAGGATAGAAAATATTTCTGTAAATCTATCTGAAGTCTGCATGGACTCTTTTTCCAGAAGCAGAGAACTAGAGTACCTACCTACCTGCTGCCACTCATGTACACACATCTTTCTTCTTTTCCAGTCCCTGGGCATGTGTTTTGGCAGGGAAGCCTGGACCATGCAGTCAGTTGTCTGTCTACAATATGTTTGGAGCCACAACCTAAGTGCAATCTCCTTGTAGGCCTAATTGATAAATTTGGTTAAACAGCCTAACATCCATGTAATAGTGTGAGGAAGCAGATTAAAGGAGATGTTTTCCTTTCATGAGTGTAGTTTCTCTAGTTTTCCCCAGGATTGACTCACTGGAGAGAGGGTGGATGGTTGCTCTGTGAGCACCAACAAAACATTTCTGTGTGGGAAATTGGCACATATGTTCTCATAGAATGTTCCCTAAAATGCCACCGTTTGTGTACTGTTAATGTGAAGTTTAATTCCACCCCAATTCTGAAATATAACAGTGTCCCAAGAAGTTGAAATGAACAATAGGTTTTTTTTCATCTGTCAGAATGTCCAGCCCAGATTATCTAGGCAGTAGTTCCCAGCTCAGCCTTCCATGGACATAACAGGAGGCCTTGTGCTGCAGGAGCAGCATTTGCTCCCATCAGCTATTTCTCCATCAAGAAGAAGTCAATGGGCTGCACAGAAGTCTTCTGTGGCACCAGCTGGACCGCACTGGTCATGCATGAATATGCCTGTGCTCTGTTAGAGTTTCCCTCTACTCTTTCTCCTGCCTCCCTTTGCCAATGTCTACATGTTCTCAAACCATTCTTGTCCTTTTTTCCTTTAAGTTCTATTTCCAAGATAACTAAAGCTCTTCCTTCTGTTCTTCATCTTCTCCCCTTTTCTGGTTAGATGACTGTAGGAAAGGTCTCTCGTGCAATTGGAGCTGTGGCTGAAGTTCTTGTAAATCTGTATGTGAATGATCACAGACCCAAGCCACAGCTTGAACTGGTAAGACTAAACCCACAAAGAAACAATAACTTAGGAGTAGTGTTTCCAGAGTGTCATCCACTGGTGGTGGAGCACCTTAAGCGTTATGAAAGGTCTAACACTTATTAAGGAATCAAGTGCATATTGGCAAAATATGCTGATGCATGTATGTGCTGGAAATGTTGCTCACCATGTTTTCTATTTATATTTTTAGTACTTGTCTATGAATTAAAACTTCAGGAGGCTTTTATTAAATGTAATTACTGTAGAATTAATGACAGAAGACAATTACTAATCAGGGTGGCTTCTAAAGAAAGTTTTGGGCAGTCCATGTTTATGCAGTTATTTTTAACACACAAATGCTGAATCACCATGCCTCATTTTGAAGAGGGCTATTTTTCAACGCTGACACTGTTCTGTGTTGAATTCAGAAACGATCCCTGGACAGAGCTACAGGTTCTTGCCCCACTCCTCACTCTCCATCTGCTGCCTCCACTGCTCAGAGCTGTAAGGTATTGAGAAGCAAAGTAACATGTTATGTTGTGGTGATGACACTTATGAACCAGTCAGCACTAAACTCAATTGCTTCTGCTTCATTGTGACTATCTATTAATACTGTATTTTTAAAACCACATTTAAAAATGTATGTTTCCACTTGCATGGGTTGCTTGTTTGGAAAGTGTCATTCTCTGAAATGATCCATCACAGCAAAATGAATTGCTGGTGGCAGGTTTTGGAGTAGGATTCTCAACTTGTGAACACCAGGCAATGTGACAATGACGATTGTGACTTGCATTTCACATTGAAATGTTGTTCCAAGGCTGCCTTTTGCTGGCAAATTAAAGATGAGTTGTGTGGACTGTGTGCTGCTGTCTGAATGTGCCTGGACTGTACCAAGCCTGCACCTCCTTCATCCCACATGTGGTATCTCTCCTGTGGCAGCAGGGATGGTGGAAAGGGAGGGAGATGGTGATGGAATATGGTAAATGCAGCATGCTTATCTGCACCGACCTGTAACCAACTATATAATACAATAATGCAAAGTAACATCCTCATACCTGCCTCTAATAAGTAAAGGGAAGCCCTTAGTAGCATCTGATTCATTTATAATTTATGTTTCTGTACCTTTTGCATGTATATCCAAGAGAGGGTGAGATTTGTGGCAACTAAAGGATTTTAATTACCAGCTCAATTTCAATGAAAACTTTCAAAATAGTTTCGTGTTGTTAATATGGATCATGTTTTAAATTCCAATGTGTTAAAAAATGGTCTGTGGTAGGAAACAAATTGATTTTTTTTTTTAAAAAAAAACTAACCAAACCCCAGCTTGGGCTGTAGCCCCAGGAAGAACATGACTGAGAGGAGATATTTGCAGAGATGTGAGTGGTTTTTTTGGACACCAACTTTTTGGACTGTCAGCTTTTCTTCCTGGACCTCAAGGAACAAGACTACGTTCTCCTCTGGAGTGTGTGTGAACTGAGTTTTCAGGGTGCCTGTTTTTTCGACTCCACATGTGTGTCTGTTGTTTCAGGGTGGCCAGGTCTGCCTTCACCTGCTTCTGAGAAGCCCACACTGAGCCAGGGTGGTGCAGGGTGACAAGTGAGCATCTGGGGATGATGCTGCTCTTGTACCTGAGTAATCACAAAATGCTGGTGAACTCCCAGAGCAAAACTGGATGCAAGTCCAGCACAAAAGTCATCCTTAACGTCCTTGTGATGCCTGATTTATTAGTTTCTGCCTAAACCTACAGAATTGCAGCAAATGAGTAATAAAAAAAGCTGACTGATACTTGTTGTAATTGTGTGTGGAGGGTGCTGTGTAACACTTCAAGCAGCTAACTCAGCTGCCCCCTTAATAAGAATTTATATCTGGGTGTAGTGCTCTGGCTTTATATGCTTTTCTGTTTTTCTTTTGACAGAGTTCTCTGCGAAAAGAATTTCCTCAGTCTATTGGGGGGAGTGACATTTGTTATTTCTGCAAAAAACGGGTCTATGTTATGGAGCGGCTGAGTGCAGAAGGCCACTTCTTTCACAGGGAGTGCTTCAAGTGTGAAATATGTTCTACAACACTCCGTTTAGGAATTTATGCCTTTGATGTTGAAGAAGGTAATATAGGAGCTATTTAAGAATATTTTGAAATGTCTGAGTGTTGATGCTTCTAATGGAACTGGGGGAAAAGATCTGGCCCAGTAGGTCGGTCAGGAGGAGGTCTGCCAAGTGCCTTGTTTGTGTCCATACTGATCTTTTGAGTCCTTGTACTTGCAGTCCTAGTCTTTCAAAAGAATTGAGTTATGACAGACCTGAGCTTTAAATGAAGAAATCCTCAGTGGAAAATGAGTTGTGACCAAAATGCAATTTGTCCAACAACAGGTCAGAGTAGGGGGGAAGGGAAAGGGTGTTTTTTCTCTAACAATACAGAGTTATTCTTATCTCTCATTTATAACTGGCCATTATTTAATGTGATCTATAAGGATAAGCCATAATAGTGGCAGATTTACATGGATGGAAGGGAATAGAGGTTATTTCTTTTAAGATATTATGCCTCAGGAGTTGAAAGCAGTAGGACTGGCCAAGCACAGTGTAATTTATTCCAGGCTGCCTTAGAACGGGAGGTTCGGTTCTTGGGCACTCAATTCTATCTAGAGCCTGGGGTTCAGAGATAGGGAGCTTTTGTTTTGGTTTTCAGTTTAGAGAGGAATTATCAAACTGAATTGAAATTCACTTGCCACTTCCAAGTGATTTGAGTAGAGCACAGTATTAACCTGCTCTCCTTCTGCGAAAGGGTTAAAGATTCAAGGTCAAAAGGTGGTTCTTTTTCTGTCCAGAGTATCTGCAAAGACTTTTTTTAGCTGATTATTTGATTTCTGTTATTGCTCCCATATCTTATGTTGGTTTGTAACTGTATTTATGGGATCTTGGTTTTTTTGTGACTTACTAATCTTATACCTGAGTGGAAGATAAATGACGTTGTGTTATTAACGTTGTGTTATGTGCAAATCTGTGTTCATGCATCCCTTTCCTTTTCCTGCCCAACCATTCATTATTTCTTTGTAGACGCAACACTGAGTTTTCAGTCGATATACATAGAGATAACATGTTATATAATTTATTTTTCCCTCCTGTAGGTAAATTTTACTGTAAACCTCATTTTACACACTGCAAAATCAGTACGAAACACAGAAAGAGAAGAGCAACATTACCAATCCAAGGAAAGGTGGGTGTTGATTCTACTGGTAATGCAGGAATTGTTGAGGCAGTTTTATCTGGAGCAGGGTGCAATACTGGGGGGGAGGAGAGTGATGTTTTCTACCTAATGTGCAGAAGTAGTAAAATCGGTGCTAAAATATAAACCTCCTGGTTCTGTGAGTTTGGCGTATTTATAATCTGCTTCTTAATGGAATTTAGCTTTTCTATACAAAGTAAAGAGCAATTGGAAATGGAAATACACATAAAGACTTGAAGACATTAGCAGAAGCTCGACTTACTTACTTTAGAAGCATATTTAACATTTTCTCTTTTTTTTTTAATGCTTTATGTAAGGAGGTAGCAGAAGCATGGAAGAAAATGGAACCCAAACTGCCAGAGACCACCACAGAAAGCACTTTGTCTGCTGCTAGCAGTCCAGAGGACAGGTCCCCAGGTATCCTGACTTCCTTCTTTAGGGGCACGCTAAGCTGGCCCCTGCGGGTGACAAGGGATCTGCTTGACATTCCCAGACGCCTGTCTAACTGGATGCATGGTTTTCTGCACGCTACCAATCTTCATTTCAGGGACAATGCATATAACTATACCTACTTGTACGAACTCTTGAGCCTTGGTGTGCCACTCCTCTGTGCTCTTCTAGAGGTACTTACTCACATGTACCGGGAAGCAGAGCTATCACTTGAAAATGTGCTTGAATGGGTGAAAAGATTCTGTAGGGTTTGAATTCTTCTACGTGTCTTGCTCAGTTGTGCCTTTCAGATTTTCAAAATTAAGAGCCTGACTGTTTTCTTGAGGGGGAGGGTTTTTGGTTTTGGAGTTTTGTTTTTTTTACTTTTCATGCAATTTAACTCATGACTTCCATGAGTGGTGGATTCCTTCTGATATAAACAAGGTACACAATCAAAATTTTCAACATAAAATGTACTGTATGTTAGAGCATGAAGGACAGTGTCCAGACACATTTCCAGAAAGTAGAGACAGATGAAGGATATTTTGTAGATTATTTTTCCCCTGTTTTATTCTGTGATCAGACCATTGGGGAAGATAGTACATTTTGAAACCATTTTCCTCCCTGCCTATGGACCCCTCTGCTTCCTTTTTGCTTTTTTTTTTTTTTCTTTTTTTTAGTTAGACCAAGAAAGAACATGTGTTCTTTCAGATGCTTGGGTAATATTTCTGACAAATGACTGGGTTTTGAAACCTGAATATGGCATGTAGCTTTTTTTTTTTCCTTGCTTTCATCTTCGCTCTGGGTTAGGAGGCTTATAACTTGCATGAATATGTTTTGAAAAAAAAATCATGTACATAATTCACATTGCTCCTAGTCATGCCTTCTACGTTGCTTACCCTTTGTTGACAGTGAGTATTATCTGTTCTACTAATTTATTTAAAGTTTTTAAATAAATTTGAAGAGCAAATGTTGGGTGAGTGAAGGCTTGATTGAAATTTTTAAGTTGAAGGAACTGGTAGTGTAATTAGACCTGACTTATTCCTCAGGTCGAGGCTTCCTCATTAGGTGGCCGATATGAGGAATATGGGTTTGTGGAGCACTCATCTGTAACTGAAATCTCTACTACTGTGCCTCTGGGTAGGCACTGCTCCCAGTGTCTGTTGGAATTTCTTAAAAACATGAGTTTAGAACCAGCAACAAAAGCCTATAAATGTATTCTAAGGTTATTTCTTAGCTGGGTATTCAATTAATTTCAATATGTGCAACCAGTGGCAGCCACTTAGTTAAGTTCTTTGAGATGTCTCTCAATGAGGTCTTCCCAAAACAGAAGGTGTCTGGGCAGGTTAAATAATCTATTTAACAGCAAGGACATACTGCCATACCAATTCTGATTATTTTCAGCCTAGTTAACCAGTGAGGTAAGCATATTCCCTGCCTCTTAAATACTTAGATGTTTAAATTCAGGAGCTGACCAAGAAACAGGTGAATACATACAGATGGCAATATGTGTAGCCTAAAATTAAAAGCATCTATAGTATTTATTTGTAACCAAAAGAATGTGGCATAAACAGTAGGAAATACTGTCACATGCAGTTAGTACCAAAGTTGAGGATGACCTTCCAGCGGTCTCAAATGACCATGTTTCTCATGGGCTGGCAGTTTTGATTTTTTAAAATTTTTTTTAATATAATGAGTGGGCAAAGATGACTTGAATTGCTTTGCCTCTCAGATATTAAAAGGAAAGGTGTCTTTTGTTTAAAATAAATTACAAACTGGATTTTTCTTCTAGATAGTTTGGCTTTTTCTTTAAGCTATGAGGATAAAGATTTTCTCATTTTGGAGTGCTTATGTATTATTGGAAAAAAATTAAGTATATGCAGAGAACTTGAAAAAGTGCTTGAAGAAAATTGTTTAGATATATGGTAGCATTCCTTTGAAATAAATTGCCATTAATGCTCAAACATGTATTCAGCCAAACTTTGCTAGAACATTGACCCTACACAGCAATAATTATAGTAACATGGTGAGCATCTGTATATATATGTAAAATCTCTCTGTACCTTTTTTATTGCGTTTTAAAAACCCCTACTTTGAAACACTGTATTTTTAACTGTTTGTTAACGGCAGTAATTGTTTCACCCTAAAAAGGAGAAAATCTGCAGTGCGATTTGTCACGTTTCTCCTGCGACACAGCAAACTGCTAAGTGGCAGCGTTTTAAAACTTGGGTTGCCATCAATTTTGATTTCAGTTTGTCAACAGCAGAGTCTTTGGGAACACTTTTCCCTGAAGTTTTCTCCTGCTGTTTACTACAGGAAGTTTTCTGCTTTTTCAGCAGAGTGAGCATAATGGTAAACTTACAGAAAACGGTGGTGTACTAAGAAACATGGAAATCTCTGGCCAATAAAGTTAAAGCAAATGAATCTTACTAGTAGACAGTTTAAAAATCAGATTTAAAAAAAAAAATTAAAAGATTGTATTGGCTTTGTATAGATTTATATAATGGGAAATCAAATCCCTACATTTCCACAACAGAATTCAGGAATTTGCATAATGCAAATGTTCTCCTGAGGAATCTTAATTACACTGCCTATTCCACTGGGCTTTTACAGGTGATTTTACTGGAAGGGTTATTTTATTGGTATCAGTCTAATTGGTAGATTTTTTTGCTTCTTCATCTTAATATTCTGTTAGTAATATTCATACCTATTTGTCCTCATTCATAATTTAAGATAAAAAAAGGCAGTTTCATTTCGGCCAATTCTTCTTTGCACCTACATCTTCCTGATACTTTCCTATATAACCAAGTTAAGTCCTGTGTTTTCTTCCCTGCTCTCTTCTCCTGTCAATGTCTCTCATTGCTTTTAGTCCGATTCAACATTCCGGTGCTGCACCCACTCACTGGCTGAAGCCTTTCCTCTCTCAGGTGATTTTTTTTTTTTGTCTGCTTGCCAGTTCCAAAATTGTGTGACTAACACTGTCATTTGACAGCATTTTGTGGGGTTTTTTTAAAACCTTTGGAGCAAACTGTGTGTGTCTGGTATATTAATGGAGCTTTGGCATGATCATTTAACCTATTGCTGAATTCACGGTTCTAGAAAAGGTAATGCCTGCGCTCTTTGTAGGGAATGTTTTTTTTCTCTCCGTTTCTGTGCATGTGTGCTTCCCTATACCTTTAAGGTAAGTTAGGCAAGTAAATAGCTTCTTGAAAGAACTAGTTAAAGCCTTATTTTTTTTTTTTTCTGTTTCAAAGAATTGAAGGAAAGATTTAAAATAAGGTCAGGATGGGGTTACCCAGCTGCTTCTCCTGGTTGGCATGAGCTCAGACGTGCAGTGAGCAGGCAGCATCTGAGCACTGTGGTGCTGTCTGAGCACTTCTCTACTTTCATACTGGAAAAGTACGGTATAAAAAGATCCTGTAGAAAAAGCAGCCAAAGCAATGCAAATTCCAGTCTTCCACCCCAATGACATTGTAGACAGGCATAATAGCAGTGTGCATGCAGTTCTCAGACTGAAATATCACCATGCCAAGTTTGTATAACCAAAGTGTTTGGTTTGAGTTGTTTTATTAACTGATTAACTGGGCCCCGTTTGGCACTCTGATGAATGGATTTGTCTTGCTGCACGAGACGTTACCACTGCTCTCCATGACAAACTTACGTGATTATTTTTATGTAATGAAATACATACTTTCAGTTTGTGTAATCACAAGTTGACAATCTAGAAGGGGAAATGGATTCAAACAAGAACCAAGGGCTCAGTCTGACCAACAAGTGCACAGGGTCTGGCTGATGTGGTCGTAACCCAGCTGTTCCTGCTGATGATCCCTTTCAAAGGGAAGGGCCTTCAGGAACTGATCTTAGGAGTAATTTTCAGGAGGGGCTGAACATCCTCTGCTACTCTCCCCATTTCACATGCTTTAGCCAGGAATGTGGAAGGGCCACAGGGTCGGAGCCCCGTGCTCCTTATCTTACTGACCTGTATGTTTGTGTGACTCACCTGAAAGTATTTACTTGTGTGGGTACCCTAAAATGACTTGATGGCTCTGACAGTCCCTGTGCCGTGCCCACACAGAAACCTCTGCATTTTAAGGGTCACTTCCTGCACAAATGGCTGGGATGTGACTTCCTATGTATTTCAGGGCTACAGTGTGTTACAAAGCTCAGCATGCTTTAATATGAAGGTTGTGACATAAAGGTCTGCCATTTCAAACCACTTCCTATTGCTGTGTTTTTTACTCTCTGTTGCAGAGTCTTCCTCGCTGTTGCTGCCCAGTGAGGATTCTGTCCTTCTCCTAAACCTTCTGTCTTTATTTTACTTTATAATCTTTACTGAATATTTTTATTGAATAGTTTTTAACTCTGTATTTAAATTTTCACATGGAAACTCTGTATTTTGCACACGGTGAAAATTGTTTTAGCTTTATTTATGATATCTGCTGTAAACAAAAATAAATGTAGTTCTTTATAAGTCTCCTTGTTTCATCTCTTCCTTATATGAAAATTGCTTGAGTACAGACTTAACAGCGACTTCACGCTGGTTTTGCAAACTCCTCTTCTGGTGGATGCTGTGGTGTTACCCTTCTTGTGGCCTGGGCCACAGGCCAGAGAGTTTCTCTGTGGTGGTGTAATTGCATGTGTGTCCCTTTTGAAAGGGATATACGTCAAGGTCCTTGACAAGTTATCCCATTGCTGCAGATCCAAGGTGCCTGGTGTTGGGATTTATCCTTCCTGGCAATGATAAGCTGGTGTTGGTGAGCCTGGGGTTTGCTTTTATTGCATACACAAATGGCACTTGTCCTCTTCTCTTTGACTTCTGTTACCTTTCCTTGTGTTATTATGTTACATATTAACGTATGTCATAAAGGTAGTAAGTTAATGTGTTTGGGATTTTGTATTGTGTTCAGGAAAAGCAGGTAATAACTGTGGATAAAGGTTTATCTTGCTACTCACTATGTAGTGCTGTTTGCGAGTTCACGGTATCTTTTGGTCCCTGGGAAGCTGCAGCTCCTGGTGACCTGTTAACAATGATCCTGTTTTATTTATTTATTCTTCCTTTACTCTGCCATGGCTTTTCTCTGTTTTAATTTTTGTATTTAAAGCTGGTGATTGTTTTTAAACAGCAGGTTCTCCAAAAAAGCTTAAGTCTTCCTCCCCTTCATTTTCTTTATTTTGCTTACTCTGCAATTCTTAAAATATAATTTCTTCCTTTGTATTTCAAGGAAAAGAACAAATCCCAGAGAGAGTAGCCCCAATGATTTAATGGAAGAACTGTGTGATTTTTTTTTTTTTTTAATGCCTTCAAACTCAGCCTCATTGGGGTTGTTTGAGTGACAAAATGAATTTTTTTTAATTGTTGCTAAAGACAACATTGCTGAAGAACAACAAATGTTATTCTCAATTAGCTATTCCATCTTCCCTGCCAAAGGAAAAACAACCATGCACAGTAGAAAGTTTTCATAATGAAAACATAGGGCAACAAATGGCATTGAAGACAATACTTGGCACTTCCTTAATTGCAATGGGCAAAGCAATTTGGGTAAAACTAAATATTACTCTTTGTACAATTGACAGTTTCAGAGCAGGCTCAGAGGCAGTGGCAGAGGAACATCAGAAGAGGGTTTTGTCTGTAGAAGGTGATGATTTGTTTGGCACTGAAGCTTTGAGAGGCTTCAGATGTTCTTACTGTTCTTGTAAAGTTTCACTTATTCCTGCTAAAATATCAGTACAATCACTTGGAATTGGGTAATGTTAGAGTCTAGATTTGTTTCTTATGGTGATGCAGAAGGCCAAACAAGTCAAATTACTAGACAAAAACCTATTGGTAGAGGCATATACCTTGCAGTAAACAGTCCATGCCCTGCAACACTCAAGGACAAGACAGGACACAGTGTATGGAAAAGAAGCAGACGAAATGAGCAACATGAGAGAAGCCAATTTTTGTTAGCTTCCTCACTCTCAGTCAAAATTATTACACAATAAAA
Organism: Pachyramphus minor; assembly: GCA_013397135.1. Taxonomy (NCBI): domain Eukaryota; kingdom Metazoa; phylum Chordata; class Aves; order Passeriformes; family Tyrannidae; genus Pachyramphus; species Pachyramphus minor. The sequence goes on from VYXB01004642.1 coordinate 72,391, forward strand.
ATAAATATTCTCTGTTTTAATATCAGTAATGCTTCTGAAAAGAGAGACTAGTGGGTGAAATTCTGTGTGAATTTAACAAGTGTAGTTTGGGACTTCTGTCCTCGTTTGGCTGTGTGAGCAGAGCTCTCTGTGGGCTCCTACTGTGTTTCTCTGGAGCTCTCTCCAAAGGCTGAGGTGCTCTCAGTGTCCAGCAAGCATGTACGGTCAGAAGTGCAATCCAAAGTCATCATGCTTTGTCCCTTGGCATAACTGGAATTGTTTGAAAGGCAGACAAGCTGCTACTCCAGTCTTGAACTGCCCTAGAGCTGGGTGTCTTCCAAAAATTCTGATTTTGCAGCAGATGACACTAATGCCTCTTTAGCTAGTTAGTGCTTTCTAAGACCTGATATTATAGATGCCATTGTAGCATGAGAAGGATAAAGGTGACATTTGCTGTGTCAGGCAGGCTCAGGAGCTGCTCTGTCTTTTCTATAAACTGGTTCAAATGGAGTCTGAGCTTGTCTGTTGCCATGAGGGCCATTTGGATTGAAAATATGTACAGAGATGTGCATATTTTCTTTATTAAATTTCTTTTTTTTTTGAAAAGCCAGCCTAACCTTTCATTCTCAAAGCCAGGCAGCATCAGCTGGCTTAGATGCCTGTTAATGAAAATCAAACATGTCAGGATTCAGTAAAGGTAACCTGCCTTTACTGTAATTATTTTAATGCTTTGTAATGAAAAAGATCTTGCGGGTTTTAAATGTTCTTGATTTGAAAAGAAGAGTACAGACACAGTTCTTAAAATTGCTCAAATTCAAACACCAGCCTTTCATTAACTCTACCAAGAAGAGTAATTTCTGTTCCTCTTAGTTTCTTCTAAATTACTACAGCTATAAAATGCCAGTGAAAGTTGCTTCTTTGTGTCTTCCACCCTCAAGCCAGGACTATGGTCTGCATTTTTCCACAACATTATGGCAATTAGTTACTATAATGAGCTTTAATTCACTTCTGGCTCACTCACTCCTCACGTTCCAATAAAAACAAGGAGTTTTGAAAGGTGCTGAATTCTGCATTAATATTTATGTTTTTGAAGATATGACATGTTTGCAGATGACTTGATTTTTTTTTTTTGCATGAAAGATCATGTCACTGGAGACCAGAAGACATTATGTATTAATGCTTGATCCAAGTATACATATTAATCATGTAAATATTTCCCCAAGTCTCTTTCCTTTTCTCCATGAACTGTGTTCACATAAAAAGAAGGGAAGCTTTGACCTCGTCTCATCAGGTGGTGGGCTCCAAACTTGATTGAAATGGGTGGAATTTCTGAAATGTTTTTCTGAAATGTGAAATTATGAAGAAATCTGCATGTTGCTATAGCATTGAATTTGCTCTTTCAGCATTTATTTTGCAGGTATTCATTCATTTATTCACGTCTTTGTTTTGAAGTTTTTGGTCCTTAGAGTTTGTGTCCAAAAATACTATTTTGACAGACACTGATCACTCTGGAAACTGAAACTGTTGCTGCATTCTAAATTCACAATTAATACATGCCTTAATATACCAGACTGACACAGATTGCTCTGATAAAATATATATTTACTCTAAAATAGTGTGTTGTTGTAATAGATTCTGTTTGAGAATCAGTTTTTTCTGGAGATATACATTCAATTATTCCACTGATCTGTTTTTTTTTCCCTCTCTCTCTGTTAATTTTTGCTTAGTTTGTATTAGCATGTTAATGTGCACTGTCCCAATGGATGCATTCAGAATTCGTGGGGGGCTCTGTCTTGCTTTGACAGCTTCAATTTCCCTGGTTATTTTTCATGCCTGAATTCAGAAATGTCTGTTTATCGTGGGGACAGGAGGAGGGAGTCCATGGAAGAGCCCATCACAGGTTCATGGATGGAGAAGAGGCAGCAGGAAAGCATTTGTAGGCACTGGGGTTGGAAGCCAGGCAGATGGTCTAGTCCTGCTGCCATGGGGAGCTGCGTGACACCCCATGGATAATGGGAGTGTCAGTCACCTTTATTCTTTGCCACTTGTCAGCCACAATAAAGTGGAAATTACTGCTGTTATAAATATGAAGCAAGCATGAGGAAAAAGCAGGAGAAATGTGGCAGGAACTGAATATCAGCCATCATACCTTTTACAGGAATCCTTTTTCAAGGACCTTTTTCAAAAACTTGCCTGGTGGTAACTCAGCTGTGATTAAGTGTCCAAGTTTGGACACGACATCAGTTTGGGAATGCTGCTGGAAGCCTTATAGCTTCCTAAGGCAGATATGTGAAATACCTCAGTGGGATGGCTTCAGTTTCAAACTCTGACACAAACAGTGCTGCCATGCAGCCTTATATATTTTGAGCTCAGGTTACAGGACACAGCTGAAGTTTCAACAGGTTTGAGCTTGGATTTCACTTCAGTTTGGGCTGGTGATCACTGTATTGCAGCAACACCAAGGTCTAACTAAGCTGGGGGTGTTTCCTCATTCCCTGTTCCAGTCCCATGTGGGCTGTGCTTCCCTGGTGAGTGCTTTCTGCCCTGGATCTCACCCCTGAGCTCACTGGGTTTGTTTCAGCTGTGCTTACACAGCAGTGGTGTTAAAACACCTTCCTTCTGTCCCCACAGCTTTCTGAAAGCACTGCTGTACTGTAAGCTAGACTCAGATTATTTTTTTTTGGTTTATGGCACAGTAAGAAGTCAGGCAGTAAAGCATGCTGGGTGTGCTACAAATCAATTTGTGGTGTGCTGACTGAATTTCTTAATGTCAGTTTTTGATGCCAGCTGGTGTTTGCTTTCACCATAAGAGCTGCCCACGTTTGTGAGTAATTCCACTTTAGAACTGCTTACTCCTGTCGTTGCCTTAGTCAGCAGCTCCATACAAGGCCAGGCAGAGTCCACTTATCCTGTGAATGAGTTATGAAGTGACACAGTTTAAGGACAGGCCAAGAGCCTCGGGATTGCCAGCCGGGAAAGCGGGATGCGAGCTAGGCTGGAGTCTTTACAGGGGGCACTGTGTTGTATTGGACCAGCTGCACAGTGGGGAAAGTGAACCCCGTGCCAGCCCAGCTAACCAGAGCAGCACTCTGGATTTCAGTGGTGCTTTTCACCTAAGGACCAGAAAGCCCTTTGCCTGTCCCAAATGGTTGGGGCAGTTTTGGGTAAGTACTGTTCCCGCTTTCACAGCTGTCAGGGAGTCACAAGAATGGGGTACCAAAATATCACATCCTAACTGGAGGTTTGGACACCTAATTCTAGTAGGTTTTCTTCTTCCTTCCCACTCCCCAGACAAGGTCCACATCTGATCATTTCTTCTCTGCTTTTTTCTATAGCTGCAGAGTGGGTGCAGAGCTTGGGGCAGGGCAGTTGTGGCAGGGTCCCATGTCACTGCTGGAAGCAAGTATGAATAATTTCTTACCTCCTCTGAGGACCCAGCGGGGGATCCTCCACCTGGTCAGCCATCAGACCTTGTGTGTGGTGTGGGGGGCCCCAAGCTGGACAGATCAGGATGCTCTTGGAGGTGTCTTCTGGACCAGCCTTTCCACAAATACTTTTTTCCTGACCATCAGTACCCTGAGTATGTTGTGGCCCAAAGCAGAAAAGTTGATACAACTTTGAAGTTTTTTGCTTCCTGGCTGTTTCCATTTTTCATCTGCCTTCAGGGATGTTGTCTGAGTTTGTATTGTTTTAAACTTTGGTTAACTCAGCGTGGTTCAGTCCCCCCTTTTTTTCTTGTGCAGTGCTCCCGTTTGGTCTGACTTGCTTTAGCCAAGAAATCCTACAGGAGCTCTCACTGTACCTTGCTTGAAAATTAATTCCCTTTAGATGACTTAAAATCAGTTAAAGGGGAGGAGGGAGGAGAAACATGGATACTCCTGGCTGCTCATGGCCCCACAGCATTGATTTGATAGGCAAGCAGCTGCTGCAGGTTTGGCTGGAGATTTTGCAGTGCATCATCTTTGACCATTTTTGTCCATGCCAGCCAGAGGCACGTGGAGAGCAGCCACTCCTGAGCAAAGCTGATCAAACACAGCTGCCTTGAGTCAGCTGGTGTCCGAGCTGCTTGGCCCAGCCCTCCCCATGGGGAGGAGGATGTTTTTTGGCAGAGTTCAGGCTTTGTGCCATTGTGGGCAGCACGTGCTTTGCCTGAGGTGGGGGGGAAATGGCTGACCTGGTCCAGCTGCCCCAGCGGGTGCTTGGCTCTGCCCAAATCTGGCTGCTTCCCAAGCCCTTGTCATCTCCTTGCCAGGTCACAGTAGTGTGATTTGCCTGATGCTGGTTTGGCAGATGACTCAGGAGCAGCAGCAGCAGCCCAAACAGAGAGTCAGGCTGCCTTGTCAAGCAGGACTCGCCAGGATGAATAACATCTCCTGCTCATGTCTGTGTTGGCCCTGGTGGGGGCTCTCAGAGGCTGGAGCAATCAGTGCCTTCCAAATGGTAATCATAGAAGGTGTTGAGAGCCCTCTGCGAAGCCCCAGGTGGGTGGACACTAAGCCCCTTTGGAAAGGGCCTCTCCTTTGCCAGGTGTGCTTGACACGCTGCTCTGGGCAGGGAAGGGAGCCTGTGCCAGGGACTCCCGTGGGACTGTGGTGTTCTCACCAGCTAAGCAAAACCCATTGTTTTTGCACCTGCAAGCATGGCATAACATAGAGATAGGTGTCAGTGCTTCTCTCTGCAGCTCTGAATTAGCACGGTGTGTGTGAGACACCAGCGTGTAACTCGGCACCTTCCCCTCATTAAATTGTCTGGTGTGTTGGCAGAGTCTCTGGGACCAGGAGGAGGGATGCAATGATGCATTTGTCTGTTTTGCATTAGCAGAGGGAGCTTGCCTGCTGGTAGACAGCATTTAGCAGTTTGTTAGTCATGGAGGGGCAGTAAACAGCTCTGAGGTTTGAGCTTTCAAAAACCTGTGCTGGAGATATTTGGCAGAGCAGTCTAGTAGAGCTGGCATGGCCCAGCCATGCTGGGCAGTGCACAGTGGTGCCAAGACCATGAGACATCAGTACTGGATTTGGGTCTGTGCAGCTCAATGCCCCCTGAACAGTCCTCCCTCAGTCCAGACAGGGACTGGCAGTGGCACCCTGCGAGGTATGGAGGGTTCATGACACAGCAAGGGGTTTCTCCAGTTGTGCTGGTCCTGCTTGGCTTGAGCCAAAACAGCACAGGTGCCTGGGAGCTGTGGAGGACACCTGCCCCATATTCCATGGGTATAAACTGCCTTAAGTTCACTCCAGGAGTGACTAATTGGTTGCAAAAGTAATTGCAAGCTTTCAGGGCTGTAAGAATATTCACATAGCTCATATCTTCAATATGCAGTACATGACAGACAGGAAAGATGACTCCATTGCTGTGCTGGACTGTCAGCTTTGCCCTTGTACCTGAGGAAGGTGAACCAAAGTATTAGCAAAACCTCTTGAGATTCTCAAGTTCCTGATCCCACATGCCAAGAGACTTTTCCATTCTTGTTTCTGGGCTTTGGGATGATTTTGGCTCTCCCCACTGTGGGGACATGAGGTCTCACTGCCATACACCTTGGTACAGAGCCTTTGCAGAAGAGTGGTGCTGCGTGAAGGCCCTGTTAGATGCTGAAATGCATCCAGACCTCTGAGGATTGCTGGTATATGAAAAGTTATTAAAAACAAGATTATAAAGGTAAAAATGCTTTTTAGGTTAAGGTGGATCATCTCTGGGTGTTACTCTGTAAGCATTTGAATTTTACAAGCCTGTCATTGAGAGAATCAGGGTTGCAATGATCTTTCTCTGAGAGGAAGAGCCGTACTGAATTTTGGTTAGTATGATGCTGCCTCAAAGCTGTGAGCTTTCTGAAGGGCTCAGCCTGGGAGAGCATTTCCAGAGAGATGAAGGGAAAGGTCTTTTAAAAACTCCTGCAGGAGGGGTGTGCTGGCTCCAAGTACCATCACTATAGTCCTAATTTAGAAGCTGCTGCTTTGCCAAGCTGTAAACAAGCTACCCTTTGTTTCTCAGATTTGATAATCAGCTTGAAACAGGCCCCTGCCAAGGTACCAGTCTTTCCTGACTCCTTCTCTGCAGCTGTGCTATGGGAGCATCTTCCTGCAGCCCGTCTTCCCCTAAAGGGAGTGAAGGATTCTGAAGGAGGGGGTGCTCTGTGTCCGGGCTGGCAGCGCAGCATGCAGCCGTGCTGTGTCATCCCAAGGCCTTGGGTTGCTTTGCTGCTTTCTCTGCTCCTTGGTACAAACTTCCCCGAGTGATCCAGTCCATTCAGCTGCAGATGCAGCTGGATCTGTTTGTGAATTCCTGGAAGTCCACCCAGAAGCCACAACCTGGCTGAAGATGGTCTTGCTGTCCAAGTCCTCACTAATTTAGTGAGTAAATTAACATGGTGTTTGGATTATGGGTTCTGTGGGAGAAAACGGAGTATTTGTGCTCCTTGACCACATCTGTGCAGCTGCAATAAGGCCCAGCTCCAAGTTTTGTAAACCTCCCTAGAATTACAGAGATCTCATAACGTTTTTGTCCCTCACAGGCTGCATCTCTGACTCATTTGAGGCTTGGTGCAGACATTGCTGTCTCAAACACAAGGGTGAGCTGGCACAATATTGAATTGAGAACACTTTGTGTGACAATTAATGGAGAGAAATAACTGTGTTACAGGAAAGGGTTTTGTATCTGTCATGGGGGTCTTCAGGGGCTGTTAGGCCAAGGCAATAAACTGGAGTGAATTTTGAACAGCTCTGACCTCTGGGTGAGAGCCGACCTGCATTACAAGCCTTGCAGCTGAAGCTTTAGGAATACTTCTCAGTTACCAAATGGTCTAGCTAAATCCTTGCCCTGTAAGAAAAACAGTTGTTCCTCTGCCCATGTGAGGAGGATGAGGTGAGTTTTGAAATGCAGACAAAGGAGAAATTGTTTTCATCCACATTTTTTCATAGCGTTTCAAGTGGGAGGGCCAGATGAATACATGATTGTTTGGTTGAAATCACTGGCTGTATTGCTGCTGTTTAAGTAGATGAAGGCAGCTAAGCTCTGCCACTTGCATTAAAAGTAAAACAACCAAAACAAACCAAAACAAACTAAAGCCACGTTATTTTCTCTCAGAGCAAGTCAGTCAAGGACTAATCAGGAGAGCTCTGACTGAGGAGAGATACTTGCAGGGAGGAGATGGGCTGTGGAGCCTGTGTGTGGAAGTGCTGCTGCAGGTCTGGTACTGAAGTAAATCAGCTCACTGCAGGCTTTGCCTGGGTGGGCGGCATGTTCTCTGAAGGCTGGTCACCCATGCTATGCCAGGGCCCAGCGTGCCCTTTGGCAGTGCCCTTGGGCTAGTGAGGGTGAGAGCAGACCCCCTCCTCCTGCCCACACTGTTCCCCCAGTGAAGGGCAGCCCCTGGCCGGTGTGCTTCCACCCAGCCTGGCTCTGCTCTCGCTTTTGGGACCTGTGGTTTTGTTGTGTGCGTTAGAAAGAGAAGCCTGAGGCTGGTTTTGTGGTACTGCAGAGCTGTTGTCGTTGCTTTGGAAAGTAGAGCACCTCTAAGACCTTGTCTTGGGCCAGGTCCACCTGCAACAAGATATCTCCAGCCCTGGAAACTGCCCAGCTCATTACCAGAGGCAGGCTATTGCTGGGTGAGGGCTGTTGAAGTCTGGAGCTGGAAGAGGAGGGAAGGGAGCACCCAGGAGCCTGCTGGCTGGCGGGTGGTAGTAGGGACATCACCCTGAGATGGGCTGCTGGGGTGTAAGGGCAACCAGGAAGTGGGGGATCCATTGAACAAGGCACAATATGCTTGGGATTAGAGAGGAGCATTGTGAGATTAACGAAATGGGCAATGGTGTGGCCAAAACAAGGCACTGGGGCAGCATTACAGATGAGAAGGTTCATCATATGTGGATGACAGCAGAGTAAGGAGGAAGTTAACAGCAAGTTAAGGAATGGAAAACTTAAATTCCCTTAATCCCACCAGCCCTTCAGACAACAATTTGCAGCAGTGTAGGCCATAAAACTGCACAAACACCCTGGGTTGCACCAGCTGCTGAAGCCCTGCAGCTCCTGCCCAGGCAGAGCCGGAGGGCTGCCTTGCCCACTCCCTTCCCTTACCCCTGCACAGGACAGAGCCAAAGGGCATGGAGGATTTGGAAATGAGCACGTTAGCTCCTTGGCTTGCTCATGCTGACTGCCTTGGGAAACTTCAGCACCTAGAAAACGTGTCAGTTGTCAGGACACTTCCACTTTAAGTGACTGGTGCTGTGTGCTGCCTCCTGCAGTCGAACTCGTGTGACAGACCTGGTCTGACTGTGACACAAGGCTAATGCCTTCCCATGCACGGCTTATCCATGCTCTCTCCCTCTCTCCCCACCCCCCTTTCCCAAGGTAAATTATTTGAATGTTTTGATAAAGGATTACTGGGGACTCCAGTTCAAACTGAGCAGGCGCTTTCCTGATGGAGGTCTTTAGCATGCTGAGGCATAGAGAATAGGATATCTGAAGTGCGCAAGGTGGAAATGAAGTAAGATCTTACACAAATGCTATTTTGAGTGACTGTTTCCTGAGGACTGGGATTTCCTCTGATAATGTCTGGTGCTGCCACGCAGGGGTCAGTGGCACAGCACCCGTTTGCATGGGCAGGAAATAGGGCTGTGCCCTTTTCCATCCTGGAAACAGGATGCCTTCTTAGTTTTACATTTATAAAGTCCAGTTCCTCTGACTCAGTCTCTTAGTTTCTAGTAGAAAATCTCCTGTCCTGGGTAGGAAGTGAGTAAGGCACTGGAGCACCTCTCTTACAAGGACAGGCTGAGAGAGTTGGGCCTGTTCGGCCTTGATAAGAGGCGACTGAGAGGGGAACTCGTCAATACCTGTGAGTATCTGAAGGGAGGATGTCACAGGATGGAGCCAGGCTCCTCTCAGTGGTGCCAAGCAACAGGACAAGAGGCAAAAGGCAGAAACTGATGCACAAGAAGTTCCACCTGAACATGAGGAGGAACTTTTTTCCTGTGTGGGTGACTGCTCACAGAAACAGGTTGCCCAGAGGGGTTGTGGAGTCTCCTTCACTGGGGATATTCAAGAACTGTCTGGACTCAACCCTGTGCCATGTGGTCTGGGATGACCCTGTTTGAGCAGGGATGTTAGACCACTGAACCCCCTGTGGTCCTTTCCAACCTTATCCACTCAGTGACTCTGTGAGACCTGATGTGGATGAGAGCTCTGACTTGCCATGGAGGTGCCTGCAGTGTTATGGGTTGCCTGGATGATCCCAGGTGAGTGGCTTTGTCCACCCATGTGCCCCTTTCCCTTTGGGAATAGCAGTAATGCCATTTTGTGTCTTCTGGTGAAGAAGTGGGTTGATGTGGGAAGTACAGCCAGTGTAGACTTGCAAAAAGACTCAAACACAAGCAGTCTGAGGTCCTTAACTCTCCACCTGCAGTGTGATGGGAATGAGGGTACTATGTCTAGAGCCTGGTTTCTGCCCTGGAGTGAGATTTCCAGAAAATCAACGTCTTCCCACTCAGCCTTGCTGTGCTGATGTCTCATTGAGGGCTGTGCTGGTGCTGCAAGGATGGGTGGCTGTTCAGGATCCAGGGAGAGCCGTGAGGCTGGAATGGAGAGGTACACAGGGTGCTTCTAATCTAGTCTAGCATCTGTTCAGGAGCATAAATGTGCACCTCACCTTTTGTGGAAGCAGTCAGCCTTTGGGCTGATTCAGGAGAAACTAGTTCAGGTAGCCCTTCTTATCTAGCTGTGCAAAATAAGAGCTTTAAAGAAGCCCTGGCTTTCTTTTTGAACCCCTTGTTTATGCCAGGACATATTTCTCCATTTTGATACTCGTTAAACATTAGTGGCAGCACTGGCCTGCGGCAGAGTCGCAGTGGTGGCCGACTGGATGTGTTTACACTGCTGTGGAGGGGCAGGTAATGATTGCCAGGTGGGATCCAGGCCTGCAGAGCTCGAGGCTTTTGTTTGAATTGGCCACACTCTTCTCCTGTGGTGTTTATATGAGTCCAGCAGCAGCAAGTCCCTGCTGCCTGTACTTGGTCCCTACCCCTTTTATGCTTAGGGATTGAAAACTCTCTTCCAGGCTGGGTGGAACCACCAGCGTCAGGTGGGGGGGTCTGGGGGTCAGTTCGGTGCTGCAGAAGGGGCTCATTTTTAGGAGAGACTTAACAGTATCAGAGCCTACAAAGAAATCCTGACCCTTGGGCTTCTGGGACATCTTTTGCCTTCTGTCTGAGCCTGTTGCCCAAGGTGCAGCCCTGGGATGAGGGACAGCAGTACTAACTTAATCTTTCCAAACGTTCTGCGGAATGTGTGATCCAGTGTTGGAGTTAGTGCACATGTGGGAGTCCCACACACTGAAACACCAAAATGGTCCAGTCTCTGCTTTTGTGGAGTTGAGGGCAACATAACTTATTCAAATTTATGTCACAGTACAAATATTGATAAAATATGTTAGTAAGCAGTGGGTTTGCTTTTTAATCCTAGAGTGGTTTGGTTGGAAGTGACCTATAAAGGACTAGTCCAACCCCCCTGGTATGGGCAGGGATGCCAATGCAGGATGCTGATCTTAAATGTGGTTAGTATCACTGTGAATGTAAACTTATCTTGCTCAGAAAGGACTCTGCTGTCTAACAGATTCCTGAGAGGGTCAGCTTCTGGGTGCAGAATTCAAGGGGAGATATGGCGATGCCAGAAAAAAAGGAAAAAAGGACAAAAGAAAAAAGAAAACAATAGGAAAAAAGCAAGCACAGAAACGTAACTCTTCAGAGAATTACATCCATCACTGTCATCTGGTGTCCTGGGTGACATCCCGAGGTCCTTCACCAGCTCTGGCTATTGCAGGTCCCTAATGACTGAAAACTGGATGTGTAATAACCTATTGAAGAGGGACTTGTTGACTGGAAATCTGTTCATGTTCAGGAACCACGCTGGGAATCATTGTAGGTAGTCTGTCTGTCTGTGGGTTTTGATGGTCTCCAGCTGTGTGTCTGTTAGTCATAAACATGTTTTCTCCTCTTTCCTGTTAGCGTGGCAGGGAGAGCATTAATGCATGGGGTGGGAAGGGAACACATACTGAGCCTGCAAGCAAACAGAAAACTGACTTTCTTTGAGAGCTGCTTGCAGTGGCCTCAGGCAGTGCTTCGTGCCAGCATGGGTACAAAGTTTATAGACAGAACTGGAAAACTATTACTAGTTTTTGTTTGCTTTGATTGTCATATAAAATGCACCATCTTTTAAGGAGAAAGTTGAAGGATTTGGATTTTACAAATTGGCTCACAAAACCATCTTGCTCTGGAGAAGCAGCAAGCCTGAATTGTACACAGTAAAGGCACAGCATAGCAGCAGTGCCCAGTGGCTGCTGCCTCTGGGTTCCAAGTGAGCAGCTGTGTGTGACAGCCTGGGGACTGCAGGCAGGGAGTTGCTCCTCCAGAAGGTCCATGGGTCAGCACTCAGGCTCTGCAGTGTACACAGTCCTCCAGATGTGTCTGGGATTCACTTGTAGCACTCTTGCTCCCAGTGGATTTGTTTTCCACATTAAACCCCTGCAAGCACTTGGTGTTCAAGGTAAAAACCCTTGCAAGGATGGGGCGAGTGCACTCCTGAAATAAATGGAGCAGCAACAAGTTAAACAGGAGTTTTACTGATGTTTACTAGATAGTTTGATCTAATAGATGATAAAATTACCCATGTCTGAGGTCTGATGTTTTTCCACTTATACAGGTGTAAACTAGAGGCACCAGTGTTGAATTAGATGTGGTGAAAGCACCACACGCAGGAGGTTAACAAAGCAGAACCACTCTCCCAGAGGTTGTCGTTTGTTCCTTCGGCACTGAGTTCGAGGGAAATTGTGCAGCTGATATGTTTGTATTTCCTTGGGCAGGAGATTGTGTATAGATGAGGTTGCTCAGGGAATTGCAAGGGAAACTTGACTTTATTCTCCATTCATCTTGCATGAATGCAGAGTTTTGGGGTGGCGCTGTTTAACTGCTGGGATGCTGCTACTTTTCTGAAATCAGTGTCTGCATTTGCTGTACACAATCAAAAATAACCTGAAGAGTCTATTTAGCTCACTCCCGCTGTCCTAAATTGACCTAGACTTGTAGTATGAGGCTGAAGGTTTAGCCATCCAAGCAAGGTTGGTTCATCTGCCTTCTGCCACAAGCGCAGGTACAAAGGGGGCCAGAGAAGAGCCCATAAATCCCTACTTGTGTGTCAGGCACGTGTCTTAGTGCTGCCACCAGGCACCCAACCTGATGGCCATCCCGCTAAGAAGCACAAGGACCTGTAGCTGCACAAGCTGAGGCTTCCCCTGAAGCTTCCTTATCTCTGAATCCAAGCTGAGAAAACCCAACAGAGCTCTACTGGGTTGAAGGGATGTTTTTGCTATGCCAGGCTGTCCGTGCACACATCTCTGGGGGCAGCACAGGCCCCCACCAGAAACCACCAGCGACGGCCAAGACCACTCACTCGATTGCAGGAGTGAAGTCTCCCTGTGGTTCCCTCCTCCCCTGACACTCTGCTGTCACCTCTGTGCTTTTCCAGGCTGCTGCCTGCCCTTGGCTGATGAGCCCACCTCCCGCAAGAAGGCCAAGAGCATCCCCGGGCGCTGCGATTTGGAGAGCTGGTTCTCACCCCCTTCCACCAAGTGTTCTGCCGTAAGGATCATCGCCGAGGAGGAGATGACTGAGCATAACTTTCTTGCCATCCGAGTCATGGTCACCAGTGATGCAAGCAGGTACTTTAAAATTATGAGTAAGCCTATAGAAAACCCAGTCCGGTTTTTAATCTGGATCAGTAAAGAAAAATATAACAAAATATAGTACTGTATGTATGTACCACTGGGGGGAGGGGGAGGAGAAAAAGACAAACAGCTCAGAATAACAATTGCTCTTAACCGCAGCCATAAATCCCCTCAGGCACATGACTCAGTTTGCAGGAAATCTTCAAACATTCACATCCCACACAGGGGCCTGAATCAGAGGGAAAAATGTTGCCCTGATCAGCCTGGGTTCAGCTCTTGGAACACATGTATTTTGGGACACAGAGATTAAGGCAGTGGGTCTGTTGTGGCAAAAGGTGCATCCTGTGACGTGGCCACCTCCCACCTTTGGGACCATCCTGCAGCTCCACACCCTGGGGCTCTTCTGGGACATTTGAGAGCTTGCCCACCCCTAAGAAATTGGATGATTCTGTGGGATTTCATTCTGCCTGAGGATTAGATGGATATCTCCTGAGTAAAGCAGCTTTTCTTACTAAGAACTAAATAAAAAAAAAGG
>VYXB01004642.1:86985-125370 GCA_013397135.1 Pachyramphus minor
TAAGGCAGAGCTATTAATCATTACAGTAAATCTATGAATTAGGTTAGCAATATTGTTTGCAATAAAAATAGGCTGAATGGGATCATGCTGCTCGTGGGAACGTGGTCACATCAGAAGGGCTGACAGTGTCTGTTCCCTACAGTCTGGACTTCAGAGATGAAAGAAATGGCATGATTATTGGAAAAAGGGCTAATAATCACCTCAAACTGTCACTCTGCCATGAGGCAAGGTCATGATGTGTGTACCATTCACATGTGTTTTTGTGTGGCATATTTTTAATTGCATTTAAAGAAAGGGATGCCATAATCTGCCTCTTTGATCAGCTCAGGTGCCTCCCTGAGGTTGTTTTTACATGGGCTGTTCCAGTGGCTCCCAGGAATGAGGAGAGTTTGTTTGTTTGTTTATTTCCTATAGAAACCTCTTGCATGTTTGAAGGCTGCTCATGCAGCTTCTCAGTCTTCTCTCTCTGGACTGATGCTTACAACTTTCTCCAGCTTCTTGACTAAGCCTTGTTTGCTGGGCCCACAGCTGTCCTCACTCCTCTCCTCCTGGCTCCTTCCTCCTCTTGAATTCCTTATGGAATTCCTCTTATTTTCAAAAATCTGTGCAAAAGATGGGAAAAGTGTAGAGTTTTGACCCTCGTGCCTTGTTTCCAGGCCAATTATTGGCATTGCTGTTTCCCTTACTCCATCTTGTTGAACAGCCTTGCAGGCAGAAGGGCCTGTGTCTGCTAAGCAAGCAGTGGGGTGTTTCACTCCAAGTCTCTCCCGGTGGCACTTTGACTCCAGGTGCTGGTTGTGGGTGCAAATGCAAAGTCTGATGGGAATAGGGATAGCTGTGTAGCACCTACAGTAAATTACAGTCCTGTAATAAGAATGATGAAAAAGGGAAAATGAGGACATTGGGTCTCGCTGCCTATCAACTATTTCTCTGAGACACCCACACTGCTGTCAGTGCTGATGGTAGTGCTTGTTGCACTGAAGGGGAATAACTCCTATGCCATATACCTGCTGAAATGTCCCACTTTCTATCTTGCTCTTTTTCTTGGTAGCTCTGAGCTGGAGTCTGATTTTAATGGTGACTCATCGAACTCTGAAGCGAGCGAAGGACAGACCACTCTGCTGGAGCCCCCCGCCTGCTCGAGCCCTATCCAGAGGTGGGCATCGCTCATCAGGAGCCCTGTGGTGCCAGAGGAAAGCTCCAAAACATCCAAAGTTGCTGACGGTAAGCAACATCCTGACCTGATGCTCCTGATGCATCCTAAGGGCTGCAAGCAGGGTTGGGGAGAGATTTCAAAGCAGAGGATGTTCCCTGAAGTGTTAGTTCCCACTAACAGGTTGTACCTGTTAGTGGTGTCTCTGTTTGGGGTGTCACGGCCTTTCTGGTGCTGTAACTGAAACACCATTTCTGTGATGCAGGGTAACCTGGAGTAGTTGTGCCTCATATTTGGCTTGCAGGGGTGAGATGAGTATTTTCCCACTGGAAAAAGTTTGGATGTTCTTAGTAGTCAAGGCAATATCTGCAGCATTGCCTAGGCAAGGGTGATGTTGGGAAGCACTAGAGAGCTCTGCTTCATGCAATTTGTGTTTCTGCCAGTAACTGCTTAAAGTCTTCTTTTATCCAGTGAAAGCCCAAGGAGGAAATGATATAGCCAGCAGAGAGGTATGGGAAGGTTTAAGAACAATCTGCCTCCAAGTGGAAACTCATTTCTGAAGCTAGTCAGATCTAAAAGATGTGCTAAAAACAGTCAAAGCAGTTGTTTTGCAAAAAACATAAGGCCATCAGCATTCATTTCTTCCCATCTCCCCCCACCCACCCCCACATCCATATATGCATTTTTAATCCAAACAGAAGAGAAGGGGTTTCATACAGCAATTTGAATTGACTCTTGGATAATGAGGCCCTTGTTTAGGGCAAAAGGACAGCAGCAGACCCCAAAGAGTTCCCAGCAGCATGTGACCTATGCAGTCACTGAAGGATTTAATCCTTTTTCTTCCCCAGTTTCATGCTGTCCCCCACTCCTGGCTGCTAAGGTCATCTTCCTACCACCATCACTTTCCTTCCCATCATGCCAGCCAGGTTATCCAGATCTTCCTGAGCAGCCTCTTTTGGCTCTGCATCCTCACCCAGCTGCACGAGCACATTTTTCCCCCGCACGTGGTCTGCCCTCTCACCCGTTTGTCTGTCTGTCCGTCCTTCTGCTCGTGTCGGCTGCTCGGAGGAAAGAGCCGGTGTTGGTTTAGGGATAAGTGAGAAGGTTCCTGAGCTCTCCCACCAGGAGCTGCTCCTGGCATCCCGCGGCGTGCGTGCGCTGCCCTCTCCCGGCCGCGCCGTGGGGCCGGGGCCGCTGGAGGCTGTTTGGAAAACTGACCCCCACTGCTAGAGGTTTTGGGGTTGTTTTTCCTTTACTTTTATTTTTTTAACATCTCAATTTTTGGTCTTTGACTTTTGCTGCATTAACTGAACCTGTGCCCTTTCTGTTTGTGTTCAGCACTCCAGAGAGCCAACAGCTTTCACTCTACAGCGTTAAATAAGTGTCAGAATTGGAGGAGAAAACTCCAAACAAGTGAGTAAAGCCTGAGAAGCTATTGTATTTTTTATTCATGTTGTTTTCAATTTTTCTGTCTCTTAATTGTCTGCTTCCCCTTCTTTCCTTTAGAAGTTTTGTATTTTTGAGCCACTAGATGAGGTCTAGTGAGATCTAAAACAGATCAAATATTTCTTTTCCATTTTCTTATCCTTGAAAGACCAAATTCCCCTTCTGTGTGACTGTTTTTTAAGTAATTACATCCATCAGCGAGTGGTGTCCTCTTTAATTCTCTAGATGAGAGCACATACTCCTATCCCAGAGCTGCATATTTTGTCTCTAGCCCTGCCCACACCAACTGCTTTTGATCAGGTGCAACACTGGGTCTGACATGTCACTGAAATGCTGCTGGTGGTGCCTATTTGCATCCTTCCACAGGTGCTCTGTCACCTCGTATCTGGTGAGAAAAAACAGGGTAATATTTCTGGGTTGCTGAAAGGGAAAAAACCAACAGCTGTCCCAAGAGGTGAGCTGGTGAAAATAGGTGTTATGGGTCCTTGTCCTCCAGCAGTTTCCCTTGGTTTGGGCTGACCTGTCTTTGCTCATGGGAATCACACAGGAATGTAGTGACTTTGGTAGAGACCGGCTCTGTTCTCTACTCACTTCTGCAACAGTGTGGTCACACCTCACAGCTGAGGCTGCATCTAGGTAACCTTTCTCTTGGGCTGGAGTCCCCAGACAAGCCAACCACCCTTAGTCACATCCTTGCTGCTTGGAGCTGTGTTGCCCACCCCCTTCAGCACAGCCCCCGGGCAAGTGCACACACTTTCTGCCCAAGATCCCACTGAGGACTGGCAGGTACCTGCCAGGATGGGCCTCACCAGTATTGGGGTTGGATGAGCTTAATAGCATCCCAAACCCTCTCAAAGCTTTGTTAGAAATGCAGTTGTATGTGTTAGACTGGGGTGTTGACAGTCCTAAGTGTGAAACATGAACGTACAGCAGCAAAGAAGGGCTCTGTGCCCGTGACCAAATGCCACACTTTCTGGATATGGAGACAGTGGGTTTTGGGGAATGGAGGTGACAGCTGCTCTTTACCCTGCCCTCTGCAACAAGGGGGATTTCTGCTGCCACTTGGAGTCCCAATTACTTTCAGAGAAGTTATGTTTCTGCTTCTGAAACAAGTAGAACTCCTGTGGCCATTGTAGGACCAGTGCTCAAGCAGAGACATTTTGGCCTGCTTGCTTTGAATGCCAAAGAAAGCTTCGAAATCATTTGCAGGTGCCCTCTGTGGGATGAATTTTTAGATCTCTAAAGATAAGGTGCATCTCTCCCTGCTGGCACCAGGCTCTCCTCCAAGTGATGTGTCCATTGTACACATGAGCACTGTCACAACCCACCCGCAGTCTCTTGGAGGCCCTGGTGCCACAAGTCTGGGATAACTCAGTGAATCTCACTAGAGTACCTACAGGCATATTTTATGGTCCTGAGAAAAAGCTTCTACCCAGCTCAGCTTCAGCAAACCCTGGTCTGCTGGGTCTGTCCCCAGAGAGGCAGTTGTGGCAGATGGACAAGCAGACAGGTGTGATGGGGCTGTGTTCCCTGGAATTCACTGCACTTCCAAGGCATGAGGCCTTGCCATGCTCTGAGAGGCTGCACAGGGTGTACCACCCTAGGGAAGGCTCTCCCATGCCTAGGATGGGAAGGTGGAGCAGGTCATCCTTCAAGTCTCAGGGCATCTGTGTCAACCTTGGCTCCACCTCTGAGCATTTGGGGATTGGCATATGCACCAGTGTTTGGCTGCACCAAAGGATTGTATTTAAAATCTTGCCTTAATTGAGCTCAGTTTTTAAAAGCTCAATCAAAAATTATGGTTATTCCAGATTTGAGGTGGCGGTAAGAAAGACGGAGAGGAAAGAAGAGAATATTGGGGGTGTAGGGGGGTGTCCCTCTTAATTTTAGCTCGTTTTCAGCTTGTTCTCAGCAAGTACATTACTTAATAGTTTGCCACTTAATTTTCCCATCACTTTGTTAAAAATCTTCTGTGTGCCTCAAGGTCTCTAGAGGGAGCTAGAAGCCTTTGAGAGGGCTGTGCTGCATGAGTCTGCCTGAACCTCAAGTATGCTGTTAAAATGAGGTGTAAAGCACAGTCAGCGTTCAGTGGGAACAGAATAAAGGCATTTTTTAGTCTCTGGAGGAACACTAAGTCATAGTTTCTATATTTAATCCAATTTGATTACAGGAATTTATATGATCATCAGTCACATGAAAAAAAAAAACCTGTCTCCTTTTCAGACATATTTCCCAAAACACATATGTTTCATAAACAGCACAGGGTACATGGCCAAGAAAAGGAAATCAGTGTCGCAGCTATATTGGCTGAAAAGCTCAGAGCAGGATATTACCTTTCAAAACCTTTAATCCCCATCGCCCAGCCACAGGGAACACTGTGCTCTTAATTTATCTCAGGATTTTGGGCCAAGCAGATCATGATAGTGCCCTAGGGAACTTTTTTTTTTTTAATCCTGTTTTGAAAGTGAAGCTGAAAATATAGGTTCTGTGTGTGGATGGGAATAAAACCATTATCCCTGTGACAGGCAGCAAGCTGTGGCTGTGTGTGGAGCAGTGATCTTTCGTGTGCAGGTCCTGTCCTTGTGAGCCAATGCACACCCACAAGAGCTGGAGTGGGAAGCAATTCTCCCTGTGGGCATGTGCCTTTACCCTGCAGGCCCCTAGGCTGGGGGTTTTATGTCCTCTTGGGAGCTGTGGCTGTTGCTGCTGCAGTGGTTGTGTTTCCCCTCAATGTGCTGAACCGTGACATTTGCTCATGTCAGGAGGCTCAGGGCTTTAGCAGATCAGGCTAAACCCTCCTGGCTCGCTTATGCAGGTGGTGGTGGTGGTATTTTTTTTATCCTAATTCTGGATTCTCATGTTTTCCTGTGGCTCAGTTCACTTTACAGAATATAAAGGTCAGCCCCTGGCTGCTGTCCCTGCAGGAGTTCCTTAACGAACTCCAGCGCATTGTTTCCCTCCAATCTTGACTGAACATAACCAGTTGCATCAAGATTGGGTACAAATAGGTGAGACACTGAGAGGAAAAGAAATTTGACCTCTCTCCCTGGCTTGTTGTTGCTGAAGTTCACGTGCAGGAATTGTCCTCTCTCCCTGGAGTGTTGTTTTCATCCTTATTCACTTTCTAATTCCTATGTAGAAGAACAAAGTTTGCTTTGGAAACCTGCATGGATTTCAGAACTAATAGTTGGGTTTGGCAGTTAATAACTCAGCTATAAATATACTTATGTTATAGCTTAACATGGTAATATCTTGGCTCAGGGATACTTCCGTTTGTCCAAAGATTGATTATTGTGTAAAATTCCCACAGGCACAAATATTGGAAAGTTCTCCTGACTCCCTTCAGGTGCAGGTTGCCTCCCTACTTTTTGTTTCAGCAGTACTATGTATGTCTGTGCTAGTTTTGGTTCAAGGCCTTTAGTTACTAGTTACCTTGCTTGATCCTAGGAGAGCCCCCTGCATGCTCCCTGTTGTCCTGGCTTGGGAGACTGTTTGAGATTTTCTCTCCTTACTGCCTGCAGATGGATGCATTTCCCGTTTTTCTTTTTCCCATTCCAATGAACAGCCATCTCAGAGGTCATCCATTTTCTTCATTTCTCAGAACTATCCAGCATTCAAAAGTCACAGGTTGTTTTGACTGCCTCTGCTTCTGAGGCCTGAAAGCCCTCTAAAGGGGGCTGGTTTTCCAGAAAATTTCCTGGAACTCAAAAACTGCTTCACTACATCCAGCCAAAAAGTGGAAGCAGTTCAAGTCCACCGCTGAAAATATCAACATGTGTTTGGCACAGCATGCACACATAGAGTGAGGCCATAAACTTCAGTATTGTAGGTCAGTTCTTCGGGTACAGCTGTACCCAGGTGACTGTTTAATTTTCTACTCTCATTCTTTAATTGTGAACTTTATTTAAGACAAAATCCATAGCATTGTGACAGTAAGATTTGTGTCTTTGACAGGCTTTCCTCTGCTGTCCAGCAAGAAACCTGGGTTACACTGGAAGGACAGCTCAGGCAGCTGTAAGGGCGGTCCTGAAGAAGATCATTCCCAAACACAGGTATGAAGGAGAATTGTGCAGAGCAGAGTGAGTGTAACTACTGTTGGGGCGTGTCTGCTCTTGGCAGGCTGTCTGGGCATCCTCTGCTCTTTCAAATAGTTTTGGTCCTCACAGTAACCACAGAAGTTCGAGTTATGCTTGTGCTCTACATAGGGAGGAGAACTTGCTCTGATTTGATATAATCATTCCCAAATCAAGTGTCTAAGTCACGTTTGCTGTGGGACTCAGACCTCGACTACATGAAGAGTTAGGCACTAATCTGTGGCATCAGTCATGAAATAATAGGGTAATTCAGGTTGGAAAAAACCTCTGAGATCAAGTCCAACCATTAACTCAGCACTGCCAGGTCCAATACTAAACCATGTGCCCAAGTGCCACATCTACATGTCTTCTAAATACCTCCAAGGATGATGACTACACTGCTTCTCTGGGCAGCCTGTTCCAGCACTTCATGACAGTTTCAGTGAAGAAATTTTTCCAAACATACCATCTAAACCTCTCTTGGCACAACTTGAGACTGTTCCCTCTCGTCATGTCACTTCTTACATAGGAGTAGAGATCATCCCTCACCTCACTACAACCTCCTTTCAGGTAGTTGTGGAAAACATTGAAGTGTCCACCAGGTCTCCTTTACTCCAGGCTATACACCCCCAGGTCCTTCAGGTGTTCCTTGTCAGTCTTATGCTCCAGAACCTTCACCAGCTCTGTTGCTCTTCTCTGGATATGCTCCTGCACCAAAATGTGTTTCTTGAAGCGAGTTGCCCAAAACTGAATACAGTAGGTAGGCACTGCCACCCTGCCCTTCCCTCACAACATAGGGCTTAGCTGCCACTGGGATTTCCTTTGTGTTTCTCCCCAAAGGAGAGGAAACCCCTGAAAGCTCTGTCTCACACTGCTCCCGAGCTGGTTGTTGATCTCTCCACGTGCTCATGGGGCTGGATGCAAACATGTGGCATGTTGGGCAGGGCCATGTACTGGCAGCAATGGATGGGGTGAGAGGTTGTCACATCTGGGTGGCAGAAATGCCCCTTGATCACTGGGCAAAAGGCAGGTCCCAGCTGTGACCTTGGAGAGCAAATGTGGGAGCCGAGGTAAGGGCTTGCAAGGTGCCAGCCATGGAAAACCTGGCATAGGAGATGGGGTATTTCTGCTGTTAAAGCCTTTAGGCGTAGGTTTCCCGTGCCTAATGTTTGGCTCTTGGCTCCAACGGGCAGAAGATTTCTAAACTTGCAGCAGGCCCTGGGCTCCCACTGCTCAGGAATATCTTCTGCGTCCTTCAGGACCTAGGATTTCCATTGTATTTTATGGGGTTTTTAATTTGATTTTTTTTTTTGGTAAGGCTGAGGAAGGGTGGGACCTGCCCTAAGTGCAGCACTGCAGCAGGAGTCATGACCGACCATCCTGAGCAAAGGGCAGCATGTCCCTGGACTCAGAGCCAGGTGGAGCCGGGCCCAGCCCACATCCTCTGTGCCCCAGCCAGTTGTTCTCCCCCTTGGGTTAAACATGATTAATACTGCTTGACCTCAGGACCTGTGTTAGAAAAAAAAATCCACTCTTCCACATCCATGGTGGTAGCTGAAATCCGGTGCAGGACAATGGGGCCAGGAAGGGAATGTCCCAGGGGAGCAGAGCAGCACAATGCTGCCTGGCCAGTCTGTGCGCAAGGAGAGGTGACTCCGTGCAGCTCCTGTTCTACAAGCAGTGCTTAGTGGCCTTTTTCATACTTTGAAGAGTGAGGATTTAAGAGGGTGTTCATTTGTTTATTGGTTTTTCTTATGTTTTTCTATCCGAGATCCTGGCCAGTAATAATTTTAGTCATCAAATACAACAGTGAAATGGAGAGGAATCATTACTGCTGTAGTTCTGATGCTTTTGGGAAATGAAAAGTCAGACAGATTAATGGCTTCACCCATGTGAATTTGAGTATCTGGCACATAAAGGAAAACAGGAATTGAATCTTCACACCATCCATTATCACATAGCACTGATGATAAAATGCCTCCCTTTTGCAAGGAAGAAAGAACTCAAGTTTTGGTCTGCTTGCTAGATAGTGTGGGTATTTATCCTTGTTAAGATCTTCAGCAGAAGATTTTGGTGGCTGGATCAATGAATTTAAACCTTTACCAAAGGAAAAATAATCATGAGAGAGAACTAACTGAATTGTTTAAAACTACTATCTTGCATTTTATAGTCTTTTCTGGGTCACTGTTTTAATTTCTACCTCTGCTACGTAAACACAAAATATTATAAAAGAATTTGGAGAGGATGGATGATGGTCTCTTGTGCTTGCTCAAAACTCTAAGGTGATGCACCTGGAACACACACAGGAGAATAGAGCAGATCTGCTTTTGTCTATTTTCATGGAGATAGGATTGTTTCTTTCTAAGGAAAATATTAAAGGCAATTCATAAAGATATGACAGATTCTTAGCATGAATAACATTATTTTTAGACTATTAAAATTGCCAGTATTATTAGATCTCCACTCCTAGAGAAATATTAGCCCTTTAGGGAGAAAAGCGTTTCTTAATTTATTATCATCTACATATGTTTGTGTGTATAAATTAAATATTATGATTATTATTATGTTAATATTAAAATGGATTAAAATACTATATGAAATAAGACACACAAGGCAGTATTTTTCTATCACTGAAATAATCTTTCTTTTTCATGCACATCACAGTCAGCTTCTTACAATAGACCACCAGAAACTACAAGAGGACATTTGAAACCCTACAGCCCAGTATTTCAAAGAAAAGAAAAAGCCAGAGAGATGCCTGAAGACACATATTGCTATGTCCCTCATTGTTCTTTTCAGAGCAGCACCACAGGTTCTCCAAGGACCTCTCCTGGAAATGGAAAACTGGTTGTTGATTTTTACGAGCCTGAAGATACAGATAGTGACTCTGGGACATACTCAGCCCAGGACTGGAAGGAAAAAACATGGAAATATATCTTTGAACTAGAAGATTTTAATAAGAAGACAAAAGAGCTGTCATCTTGGGATTTGAAAGGAAAAGAGGGCAAAAATACCAGGCACCTAGATGAAAAGCTTGGGCAAGAATTTAAGGAGGCAAAAAAGAGGCTGGAGCTCTGTACTCAACAGCAACCCTTGTATGGCTCAAACAGGACACACTTAGGTGGAACCAGGGCAGGGTATCAAAAGAATGGAGCCCTGTGGACTACAGAGAAGAAGGATGATGACTGCAGAAAAGATGTGTTCAAACGATCTGGTTGTCCTGTGCCTCTTGTAATTGCAGATGATACTCCACCAGCTTTGCCAGCTGACACAAAAGATGCTCTGAGGAGTCTGGATGCAGTTTCCAGGGATCACACAGCTGGCCAGCCAAAATCACCACTGAGGATCATAGCCAACGCTATCAAAAGGTCCATTTTGGAGCCTCTAACCTCGACTCCAGGAGGACTAAAGCAGGACTCAGATACCAAAGTCAAAGCCTCTTCAGAACAAGCTTTCTTCGGCTTCCCCAGCACTCCTGCTTATTCCCTAAGCCAAAGGAACACTAATAACAATAACACTCAGACACCGGATCTGAAAGTAGGGGAGTGGGCAGGAGAATATTTAGGTGGAAACCCTTTCTCAAATCCATCTAATATTTCTGTCACCTCCAAAGAGATATCTCTGAGGGATTACAGTGAACGGGTATCCCCCACGTCCTACAGTCTTCACACCAGGCCTCCCAACACAACCAGTATACCTCAGAAATCATCTTGCACTAGGATGGAGGATGTCCCGGGACTCCTAGAAAAGTTTAGCTTTAAAGACACTCCTCCAGGGACTCCCGTGGATGACATGTGTATCCTTAAGGAAAAGTCCACTCTTCTTTCATCTCCAAAGCCCAAGAACACCTCCAAGGACAGTCTGGATGACTCTGCACAAAAAGGTGGTCTTGGATTGCTCTTCAGTAGACTGAGAAGCAAAGCTCATGAAAGAGAAGGGAATTTCTTGATGTCATCTCTGCTTGTCCCAAAGGACCATTCTCGAGATGACAGGTGCTGTCCTTCCACAGGTGAGGACCTGAGTGAAATTATTTTGCTGTTGCTATTATTATTGCTATTATTGTTATTATTATTGTGTTATAGCACTTAACCTTTAAAAGCACGTATCTATTGTATGTTATGTTTAATCTGTAGTTACTTTCTACATAAGAAGACTTAATAAATACAATGCAATAAGCATCTTATTGGCCCACCTTGACCTATTTGAGAGTCTATCTGGGCAGTGATTAAAAGGCATCAATTTTCATGTTTGCTTGCAAGAACAAGATTAGTATTAAAATTACAGGCAAGTCCAAGAAATATTGATGTCAGACAAAGAGCAGTCTGAGTAATGTGAGCAGAGGCTCAAAAAGATGCAGCACAGTTTCAGAGATGAAATATGAGGCATGAGAGCTGTACCCACCTGTCTTTCTCTGTGATCCATCTTTCCACTAGCCCACTGCAGAAAGACTCAGTTATTTAACTGAATGTCCTATTGAATTTTATGGGCATACCTGCTTGTTTCTTACTTTATTAAATTGCAACCCCAAATATAACCCCAAACTGCAGCATTAAAACCTGTATGTAAAATGTGAAGTCACTGAAATGTATCCACTGAGCGGCCAGACCCCTTTGCATCCCTTCTGCTTCAGAGCTGCTGCATACTGCAAGGAACAGAGACAGAATGTAAGAGACTTGATCTGAAGCTCATTAAAGTTGATAGAATAACTCCTGCTCTCATTCCTGAATTTTTAGTTTGGACTTCAGAGCATCCTTTATCTAACAGCTCCCAAAACCAGCCAGCCCCACTGAGCCAGAGGTTACTAAGGACTGCACTGAAGCCACAGAGACTTCCTAGTTCATGCTTGTAAAGCTGTGACCCTTAATGGGAAGCTTTTTTGGAGTCTATAACTGGTCATCACCCATCCACTGAGCCAAGCTGACTTGCTCTTAACTAAATGTTTTACAATAACTGGTATGTTGTGTCCCTACTAAAATGGGAAAAGTTCTTGTTAGGCACGGATAATGCTATACTTTATATATGTTTTAATTATTTTGGAAAAACATACTCATTTAATATGTGCTGCATTCCTCTGCTATGCAAGCCAAATGAGGATTCTTAAATTGATTATTGATTATAGCCATTGAAAAGTCTGTTTAGATTAAAAAAAAAAATTAAGCTCTGATCTAGCCATTGCCATTTTCAACATTTCAGCTCCCTGAACTTTTTCAAACATTCATATTTGAATAAATCAAACTGGTAAAGAGCCAAGTCCTGCTTGGCTCTCTAAAATGGCATTTCTGTCTTGTATTGGCACTTGTCTGAGGCCCAGACTTGGCAAACTTCAGTCTGATGACGAACTTTAGCCTACATTTCATGTCATTAT
Organism: Pachyramphus minor; assembly: GCA_013397135.1. Lineage (NCBI taxonomy): Eukaryota > Metazoa > Chordata > Aves > Passeriformes > Tyrannidae > Pachyramphus > Pachyramphus minor. The sequence goes on from VYXB01004642.1 coordinate 99,023, forward strand.
TTTTCTCTCTTGAAATTTACCACAAATCACAGAAAATTTCTTTAATGAAAAAAAAGTACTCCCAGCACCTTGCAGAGAGCAATTTAATGAGACTTTTCCTCATACTTCTCTTGGCTCTTTCTAGTGGGATTTTTCTATCCTATTGGAGGCCAAACTGTTTCTGTGCAAGTATGGTTAGTATTACATTACACTGGTGTTTTCTCCCTCAGTGGCTCGTGGAGCCAAAAAATGAGCTGGATGACAAAAGTCCTTGGGCTTGAGATGAGACTGGGCAAGCTCATTGCAGAGAAATTCCCTGAGGAGTAACCAAATACTTAGAAATATTCCAATATTGAACACTCCTAAACTGAAAAATTCTTGGAGGCTGTTAAAGGGATGAGTCACATGCCTATAGCATTCCTTTAGACAGACAATGCTGGAAACAGATTAGAAGGACCTTCAGTCTCACCCTACACATCTACTCCTATGCTGTGTTGCTCATCTTTCCTTACACCTTGTCTTACTTCAGCTGCAAACACACATCCAGATGTCTTTCCTATGCTGATGACGTCTGCATTTCACACCCAGGTGTCCATCCAAACTAAAACTGTGTTCTGTCCTGTCTTCTCCTGCCAAGAGTTCAGCCCCCAGCTGAAGCTCAGCATGAAGAATCAGAGATCTTAGCAGCCTGTCATTCAAACTTACACCTGCAGTTGCACCTTCCATATGGATCCTTCCGGTTTCTGATATCCAGACCTGCTTTTAAGGCTTTCTGCCTAACACTATCCCTCTGTTCCACAAGAACTAGTCCTCGTAGCTATTTGAAAATTTTGGGCCATGCAGAGATCCAGCTGGACAGACTGCTTGTGTGGGACCTAGACAAAGCTTACTGAAGCAATGGGATTTCGTGCACTTTTCAGTGAGAGACTGGCTTAAAAAAAAATAATCCAAAGTTTGCCCACAGAATATAAAACTGTGTGCAAATAACTGCACTGGAGTTCCTAAGTGCAATTCCATATTTTTTATTTACTGCACAAATTATCTTTGAGGCTTTTGTCTTTTGATTCAACCTTTGTGTTTGAAACTGCAATGAACACCCCCCAAAAAGTTGATCACTAGAAATGTTCACTAGGTTAACTGTTCTCTCCTAAGCCTAGTTCCCTTTCTGAAATTCAAAAACATACCAAAGTGTCATATCAATTACTGATATTAAAAAGCATTAGTACAACAGGAGAACAAGAGTAAAAAGAGATTTAAACCAGGGTGTGTGAGAGTAGCAGTCAACAGTGTTTGTAGGGAGATGAAGTGGTGGATCCACGGGTTATTTTTGACATACAGACAGGTCTTCTGGAGACCAGTCCTTGAGGGTGGTTGTTTATCAGCAGATGTGTGTGACTCCAGGTTTGCTTCTTGATAGAGATGGAGTATCTCTGTCCCTGACAAAGTAGGGATCATGTGAAAACATTCCTAGAATTGTCCCTCACACGAGATGAGAGTTGTTGTAACTCAGTGTGTTGTTTACATGGCGCACATCATTAAGCAGCACAACCAATTCAATTGATGAGAAAATGTAGTGTGAGCTTACTTTGCTGATTTTGTGCACTTTTAGATTGAAAAGGGATTGCTTGCAAATATTTCAGGTTCCCATTACTACATCTTTATACCACAGAAAGTCTGTGTGTTTTTAGTGTCCTGGTCAGCAAGGACACTGTTTTGACAGTGATTTTGTATTTTAAGAGGGGAACTGAGGCAGTAGAAGATTAAATTACATGTCTAAAACCACATGAGGAATCTGTGGAGAAGCAGAGATGTGAAGTGAAACAGCCAAGCCCTCTCTTGATTTCTACTGGCCATTCTTTTCATCTCCTTCCTGATGCCAATTTCCATCTGCTTTTGAACATCAGTGCCCCAAGAGAAATGAGCAACTTTGCCTCTCTTTTGTAAAATGCTGAAGTCCTTACAGTGGTCATGATTAACTCCCACGACTTTTAAAAATATATAATCTTGGACACTTACAGAGGAAGCCAACAGAATAGTATAACTTCATGTTATAAAAACAGTTCCTGCTCCAAGGCAATTCCATGTATTTACCTTTTACCATGACACCCCCATTCACCCCAGGGAAGGGAGCTGGGACAGACAGGCTGACAGCAGTGGTGGTTTTTCCCTATAAGTCTCCAGGACAATCAGCAGTGCTCCCACATCTAACAGAAGGTAACACCTTCTTCACCTCTTTATGTGACATCTCCCTCATTGCTCAGAGGACTTCAAGTTTCCTGGGAATATGAGTACCTTGGATGTGTATGTTAAGGGAGAGGTTCTCAAAGCACTGTGCTTTGGTCCAGCTGATCCCTCAGCATACAGTGAGGCACTCAGTGATGGCATTCAGTGGCAGCAGGCTTAGGCCAGAGTGTCTTTGACACTCACCCTTGGATTGTGAAGCTGTAACAAACTGTCCATAGGAAGGAATTTTAATCTTATGGAAATAACTTTTCTTATCTCTTATGACATGTACATATGAGGATACCAAGTCCCAATATTAAGAATTGGAGGTTTCCTCCATCAATGTACTTTTAAGTGTATTCTGTGACTGCCAGGTTCACTAACAGTTAATAACAATAATAATTAATACTGTGTTCTATTATTTGACATCTGTAAATCAGGTATGCTGGAAAAGTCTTTTGACCAAACTCCTGGTAGCTACTGTGAGGTGGAGATCAAGAATAGATTAATATATATTTCAGAAATATTTTTCCTTTGCTGTTTATAATTGAAGGGCAAAGGAACAAACTAATACTGTGACTGACCACTCCTAGTGGTCCAAAGTCTAGTTAGATGGGGAGGAAAAGCTCTATATGCTAATTTGGAAGTTAGGGGGGTGCTGGAGTACTTAAGAAATAAGAAATATGTAATAAATAACACCCAATCTGAAGGAATGAGATGGCTGTAAAGATAAAGCCCAAGTCTAGAAGACCTGAGTTAATATTTTGGGGAAAAAAACATACATTTTGAAGATCTATTCTGTAGCCTATTGAGCTTTAAGCTTGGTATATTTGAAGTAGACAAATTATTTTCATGGCAGTTCAAAGTTTCAGATTTTAATGATGCAGTAAGTGTGAAAGTCCCTAAGTTGAATATTTTTGTGTGTGAACTCCTTGTCCAAATCCTCACAGCTGGCAGCTAAATTCTGCCTATCCCACCCCTTTCTGTTTGATGAGGTTTTTGGGTTTTGGTTTGGGGTGGTTTTGTTTGGTTGATTTGGTTCAGGTTTTTTCCAAAAAACCTTGTATTTTTCTGCAGTTCTGCATGAAGCAGGTTTATTCTGTGAGGTGATTTCTTACTGTGCTTGCTACAGTTGTCTTGAAGTTGATATTTGCATCTGGGGTACACTTCAGAGCACAGTTCTGGTCTCCCTCACAAAGAAACAGCCAAAGAAAATTAGCTGAGCAGAGCACTGCGTGGCTGCCATTTTAGTGTTGAAAGAAATGCACCGTCTCCCATTGTTTCAATATCCACGAAAAGTGGCAGGGCCACACAGCTGAGAGCCAAAAACCTGTCCTCTTATCCCAATTTTGCCACTCTTTGCTCTGTGTTTCCAGACACCTCGTGCTTCAATTATCCCCGTTATATTAGGAAAGAACATCAGTGCTGTGAAATGTATTTGCAATGATGGGACAATGAGCACAGGTAGAACCATCAAGTGCCTCATCACTGTTCCTTTGTCCTGTAGGATTCACAGGTGGAGACCATGAAGGGTGCTGATCACTGCTGGGTGGCTGTTGCCTCTCAGCGTTTTGGGTACTGGGTCCCTGGAGAGGCTGAGCTGTTTGGAGCAATCTAAATGGCTTTTCTCTGCAGAGTAAGGTGCAAATACCTGCCTCTCCACAGCAGACTGGCATTGGGAGGACTGTGGACATTATGAATCTATTCCATACACAAGCATCAGATTCCTTGTGCTCGTGAGATGGGCCTTGGAAGTCCTTGGGGAGGTCACTGACCCTTTCTCTGTCCCAGAAAGACAGAGTTCTGGAGTCACACTCCTGAGGAGGAAGCAGGTGCCCTTCTGTTAGAGCAGCCTGCTCTTCCCCCAGACCTTGTAATGCTATTTAAATTATTGATATCACTCAAAGGGGAGGACAGGGGGAAGCAGTCACTTATTACCAGCACAGCTGAGAGAAGAAAGGGAGCGTGTAATTGCTTGTGTTTCCAGCCCTGCTGGGCTGTAAGGTTTGCCCTTTGCATTCTATGGAATTTGATTTCTCCAGTGGTGTGACCGCAGGGTAGTTACTGCAAACTTTTTGTTGCAAGATGGGAGAGAGTTCACTCGCTAAAAGAAGGACAGGTGCCCCCCACGCCTGGGAAGGGCTGTATGTCTGACTGTCCCTGCTGGGGACAGAGATGGAATGCAGCTGGATGTGCACTCTTGTTGGCAGAGTGTGGGGCAGTGTGTGGCACTGGCCTCCCCCCAGCAATCGTGAGCCATCAGAGAGTCCCTGGCAGGTCAGCAAGCAGGAGCTGTGTCCCTCCTCCAAGGTGTGGGGTGGCGACTTGGCTATTTCTGGAGCAGACAGAACCTGGGAGGCTGGAGACCCACCTAGAGGGCTATTGCTGCTCCCTGCTTTCACTTGGAGGCATCTGCTGCCCAAGGACCTGAATGACAGAAAGGATGGTGAGACCCAAGTCCGCTCCATCGAGCCAAGCATGAGCTTGCAGCTTCATTGAGCACGAGGACCGGGTGCTTCTAAAACTGAGATTGCTGAGAAAAATCAGAATTTCTGCCTCAAATTACTTGGATTTGTTTTTACTCTTTACTGTCTGAGGTGAATAAGTTTCATGGATCCTGAAATAGGGCTAGAGACAAAAGTCCTAGTCCAGGATTCTGCTCCAGAACAAGGCAAAGAAGAAACATTTACACTGGGAGAATGGGAAGTGATTTTAATCTGAATATAACTTGCACCTAGAAAGCCAACTGTTACCTAGCAGATACAAAGAAAAACTAACACTGTTAGCTTTAAATAATGTACATTTCCAAGATGCCCAGCTGTTAATCATTAACCCTGTAGCAGGTTGAAGCATAGAGACAGATGTTCCAAAAGCAGTTTTATTTTCTGAAATAAAGAGAATGAAGCTATGCATTAGACAAATTAAGAAGAAATTCAAATATTTGCACCCAGTTGAAACAAGATGCTGGAAAAACAGGAATGAAAAAATTGCTGCAATTAAATGTAATTTAATTTATAATTCTGAAAGCATCCTTCTTCCAAGGGCAGGCTTTGAGTTTTCCTTATGGAGTGTATTGTTGTGATGTATGGATTTTCCTGACTTCTAATGGCATTTTAATCAACAGTCCAATGATGTGATAATATTCCTAAAGCAGAAAAATAAGTGACGTTTGTTTAGACATAATTAATGAAATATTTATGTTGCATGAGGCTGTGTGATAAAGCCTTGTTCTCTTAGTCCATTTGCTTCTGATTACATTTGTGATTTTTTTATATGACCAGACATTCTGACGCCAACTATTTTACACTGAGCAGATGTCATGTAGTAAAAATGGGTGCCAGATGCTACAAGCCACATAAGGGTAATTTGTTTAAGAGCTGGCTCAGACTTTGTGCATTCAATTACACTGTATAGTGAGCCTTATACAATCATTTGGGTAATATGGCTAACTTCAGATATACATTTTAATGAATGTTGAGTGCATTTAGAACAGCATGCTACATGCAGGGTGCTCAAGGAATTAATTTATTTGTATGTAGTACCTAAAAAAAAAAAAAATATATATATATATACAGTTTCTACCAGTGATTAAAAATTTAATTAATGCTGTCAGCTGAATTTCCAAATTGCTCTAGGTGCTGCTGATTAGAACTCAGGGCAGGTGCAAAGTGTCTATTTAAGTTAAAGAACAGTATTTTTTGCTTCACTGAGTGTTTTGTACCTTCATTTTAGGATGTGAACACCTACCTGTCAGAAAACAAGCTAGTGAGTATTCGACTTCGTCCTCCGATGATGAATTTGAATTCAAGCCTTCATTAACACACAAGGTAATCTTGGCTTGGGAACAAAAAGGTATTTCCTTAGTTGGACTGTATTTAAGATTCATCATGTGATTTTGATCTAAACCACACAGCAATTTCTCAAAGTGGGGATTGGGACGTTGGAGGTTACGTGTCATGTAGAGAAAATAAATTACTAGTCTTTAAAACAGATGAACACCAACATTTCTTTTTCCTCTTTGGGTCTTTAATTCCCCCAGGTTATACCAGCGTTGACAGAGGAGGTCTTAATTTGACAAGCAGGCATGTTTCACTGAAACCACTTTGAAGCTGCATTCTTAAGTGGCCTTAATATGTAGCCCAACAAGCAAACTGTTGAAAAAATTAAACCAAACAGATGCAGATTTCCTTTGGGGAAATATGGCTTCATTTTGAGAAGTGCTCCAGGCAGGTTGCCTGGAAAACACTCTGTTTATCCTAATCAGCACAAGTGTGTGAGCCATGAAGCCGCACCCGGACCCTTTACACCCAGAGGGCCGAGGGCCCACCTGGGTCCTGAGCCCTCCCGTGGCGAGCAAGAGCTGTGGGGTTAAAGCACAGTGAACTCTCAGTACCCAACTCTGGTGTGAGGGAACAGAGCTTTTGTTGGCTGACTAGCTCGTGGGAAATGTGTTTACCTCTTTACTGTGGAGGATATCTGTGAGTGGAATTAATAGTATGAGGTGGCCTTTTGATTTGTTGCCTTTTGGCGGGGCAGGGGGTGGTGCGAAGAGGAAGGAAAACAAAGTACAGTACATGGGAAAAATCAGCCGAGCTGAAGTGAGACTTTGAATGCAAACCTAGTTGTGCAGCTCCAGAGGAACCGAAATACCACGAGGAAGAAGCACAGCAATTGTGTGGCAGCACTTGTCACCAGTGGCTCTGTGTCAGGATGCGCTGAGATGTCAGAATTCTTTTCTCATCATTCCTGTTACAGGAAGGACAATCTATAGCAGGATAATGTTATGGTGAATTAAAAAAGGTTTAAACAAAACAGAGAAAAGAAGGGAGGCATGGGAGTCACCTGGATAGAAGCAACCTCTGACAGCCCAGGCAATCCCAGGGAAGGCAGGACCAGGCAGGGAGAAGGCAGCACTTGGGGGCAGCTGCCAGAAATGGAGTGAACAAGCAGTTGTCACACACAGATATCAGCAGCAATTCAGTTTTGATGCACATGCCCCACTCTTCATTCAGCTGCTTCCTACCAGTTCTGGCTGCTATTTTGTCAGTGCCACCACTTGTACCTGGCAAAACTCGGTGGGAAAAATCTTAATGGCTTCCTGGCTGGTTAATTATTTAATTATCTTATCTACAGGGCTCATATATTCTGTCTCCTCCAAAATGGGAACACCGCAGCCTTGAAGCACTTTAGGTTACCTTGGGTCAAGGGCAAGACAGAGCAATGGCAGGCGATTCCCTAACCAGCCCTGCAGCATTTGCTGCCCAGATCCCCTGGCAGCAGCAACAGGTGCCTGGGGAAAGGCAAAAACATCTGTAATGCAGTAGAGAAATGGCACTGGGGCTTTCAGGGGTTTCATAGGGCTTCAGGTAGCGTCCCATGATAGCTGGATGTTTCAGCTGTGTCCCTCTTACTGTGTTACAGGAGATCCAGAGTGGGTTTTTCTACTTAGCAGCTGCAGCAGTAGAAATGGGTTTGAGTTTTCTTAAGCTGGTGCTTCCCCCAGCCTTGTGATTCAAACATTTTTTTATTGATAGACACAGTTCACACTCACTTAGGGTTGCATTAAGAACTTGTAATGATTTAAAGTTAATGTAAGCAAATGCATGTAAATATTTGTTTCATTTTGGTTAGGTTGCCCCAAGCACCCTGCAGAAGCTCACCTCACTTTGGGCAGGGGATCAGATTAGATGATCTCCAGAGGTTTGTCCCAACCTCAGCAGCTCTGTGATTCTGGGGGAGGTTTAAGGAAACCTGTAATTGGTGTACTTATGCTTTGATTACCTTTTTTTTCCCTCTCTGTCTCTCTTTTGTAGGCAAAAAGAGCTCTCAGAAAGAGAAGGAAGCTGGAGAAGGAGACAAAGCAGTTGATTAAACAAGAGGAGCTGAAGAGGCTTCACAAAGCACAGGTGAAAGTGTAGCTTGCAGATGCCCCCTTTGTCTCCCAAGAGTGACTAGTGAGGATGGGGGTACCCAAAGTGGGCTCTGCACCTCCCCTCATTCCTCACTGCCTTCTGTGCTGAAGTTCCCCCAACCATCAGGAGCAGGAAGGTGCATGTGGCAGGGCCCTGCATCTCTCTCTGTGTGACAAATCCACCTGCGCCCCAGGAGATCATCCTCATTTTGTGATTGTGTATGAAGAACAATAGGGAATAGTGAGTGGCAATAAGAGGAGAATGCACTGAAAAGGGAAAGAGAAGGGAAATAACATCAACCCCATAGAATGTAAAAAACTCAGCTGTTACCTCTGCGTAAAGCAGGAGGATATAAAAATACAGCAATGGCTTTTGTTCTCTCTCTGCCAAAACAGTGAAAGTGAACCATTTTCTTTCTTAATGATGGAAAGTCACTTCATTTTGTACAGGCCTTGCTCTTCAGAAAATGCTGGGAAAGCTCTGGACTCTACTGAAGTGTTATTTCCAGTTACGGTTTAAGATTTGTGAAGGCGCTTCTGCACAGCTTGATCTCGGGTGTATTTTAATACAAAGTGGGAGCAACTGTGTTCTAGTTTTTATCTAGAATTGTAAATTATCTCAAGGTAAAATTAGATTCTTACATGCCTTCTCTTGCTTGACTGCTTTGCGGAAACAATCAAGTCCACACTTTTTGAATCATCTCACGTGTTTGTTAGGCTGTTGTTGAGGGTTTGGCTTGGAATGCCCTAACACAGCCTGAAATGGGAACTGCTGAACATCCATCTTTACATTTCAACCTTTTCAGGTGTTGCATGCCTGTTAGCCCTGTGACACCTCTGAAAAATCTTATTTAAAAAGGGATGGACAATGAATGTGGAAGTCCTTCCTGAAGTGCCACTGAATTATCACTTATTAGCTATTACACCCTTTCCTTTCTAGGTCAAAATCTTGTGAAATATGAAAGTAAAATAAACCACAAAAACCCATGGACAGCAAAATAGCTAACAGAGCTTTCTAGCTGTAAACCTTCAATATTTATAGGAGCTTTATTCATGTAATATCACAGAATATGCGTCTCTGAATATATAAGGTACTGACTTTTTACACCCTGTGAGATACAGATGATCTCTGCTTTACAATGGGAGGGCTAAAGCTCAGAAAAACTGAGGCTCTTCTGGTACCTATGATACCCACATAAAAATGCCATAGATACCTGGTGGAATTATTAAATTGTTTAGGTGCCTGGTACGCTCAATGAGTTGGCAAGAGCCAGGACTCCTCTGAGACCTTTTCAAGCTGTTTCTCGAACCACAGAAACCATCTTTTGTCTCTGAATTTTGAAGTTATGTCTGTAGCTTTTATATCATTACAATTTTGCAGGCAGTCCAACGCCAGCTAGAAGAGTTGGAGGAAAGACAAAGAGCTCTGGAGATTTCTGGTGTCGAACTGGAGAGAGAACTAAGAGGAGAAGCAGGTACACACAGCAGTTGCTTTTTGCTTGGCGGTGGTTTTTTTAACTTGTTTCAAAGTAGAGAGATTTAATGATTATCATGAAATAATTTGGTGTGAAACTTGAGAAGAAACAATAACTGGAAGGATTAAAATAATTGTTTAACTTTTTTATTTGAGCTGTTAGCTCACACATCTTTACATTGAATGCTATAAATTTTTTGTTGGTTATCACAGATTTGGAATTATTTACCTTGCTCTTGAACCTGAATCTACACTTTACCCGCTCCCTAACAGCCCCCCCCCCTTTCTTTTTTTAAGTCCCATCCTGAGCTTAATTTCATCTTTTATAGGGAACCAGTGAGGTTTCCAGGAGCTGTATCTCAGTTTCCAAGCCAGCAGAAGCCCGTACCTAGTAACAGAGTCCTTAATGACTTCTCCTGGAGTGTGAAATGCCATTAATATGATTAGAGCCAGTGGCCATGCTATAGCAACAGCAGCATGCAGACACAGAGACCTTAACGGTGCAGCTTTTCCCTCAATGGGCAGAAGATAACAGGGACATCATCCTGGCCTCAGCCAGAGGCAAGGTTTTCCCCTGGCTGAGCCCACAGTCCCGAGCACCCAGGGCTGCAGCGTCCTTCCACTGCTCCCCAGCACATCTGGGGTGAAGCTGAGGAGACCTTTTGGAGAGGGAAGGGATATCTGGGGGTCTCCTGCCAGGCTCAAAATAAGGAATGGGACTACACATGCCTGTAAGGAACTTCAGAGGGGGCTGTGGTTCTGTGCTGAAGGGACTCTGGTGAGCTGACAACCTGAGTGCAAAGTTGTCTTTATTTACCTCTGTTTTAGAAAACTGAACCTTGTGCTTTCATGACAGGCAGTTGCACAACACGGAAAACCTAGATATGTTTTGGCACCTAATCTTGTTGTTGTCTTAGCCAGGCAACCCAGGCCAATCCCTACATGCTGACCTCTTTAATGCCTTATTTCATAGCAGCTATCATTCCTATTCTGACACTGAACTAATCAGTTCAGCAATAGAGCATTTACCCAACCTTTTATATTTATTTACTAATTTCCAAGAATTGACAGTGTCAGCCTATTTCAAATGTTATTTAAAAGGTTAGCATCTTTTTTCTTAAATGAAAGCATAACCTTTTATCAAACTCTACCCACCTTACTGCCCATGAGAAAGTCTGCTCAAAAGGCTTTGAGGATTTGGAGCATTAGCTTTTTTCTGCTGAATTGTGTAAAGGTGGGTTTTTGTTTTTGTTTTTGAAAACCTCAAAAATAAGGAAGGACAAGAAGGTTCTAGCTCTTGGGATAGACAACAAATACCAGGATAAATGGCCTAAAGCCACTTCTTGTTTTTGCTGTTTTGACAATCGCATTTCCTAAAGAAGGCTGTCTGCCAAGAGATCGATGCTTCTCATTCTCTTACCATCCTTAGTAATTGGATTGCCCTCATTAAGGTGAAAGTACTATTTTTTTTTCCTCCCTGTTGATTGTTTGTGTGTAGGTGGCCAGTTACAAATAGGGCAGATACTGAAACATAGGATGTTACTGTTTCTCAATAACTCTCCTGGTGCAAAAGCACGAAGCCCTAAGTTTCCCAAACAAAATGTGAGTGCTTTGTTACTTGTAATAGAATATGTGTAATGATGCAGGAATTGGTTTGTTTAATATTCTGTTCAACCTTCTTAAAAATAACGAGCATTATTGTTTAATGAATGACCGGTGTTTATTAGGTTAAGTTGTACTTAAGCAGGTCTGCACTTATGCAATTGAAGTGATTTAATAGGTATTATTAAGGCAATTAGAAAACGATCACAGTTCAGCAATAATATTGAGCTGCAAAGGTTGTGAATAACCAAATTTAGAGGCAGGCCTGCAAACACTGGTCTTCGGTGACATTTACGCAACTCTCCTCTAATAATTCTGTAAGCCTTGTGTGAATGGCCCCTTTGTTAGGGGGAGTTATTCATTAGCTCCTCAACTGAATTAGAAGAGAACATGCGTGGGTGCAAAACAACTGCCATGAAGACTGATGAGCAAAATGAGGTTTTGATGATCTTCTAATTGTAGTGACAACAATTCATGCATTAAAAAAAAAGGGGGGGGATAAAAAAAATAATATCAGTCCTATGAATAATTTTTCATGCTCATTATTCCCTTTATTCTCTTTCAAAATACCAAATAATAAATCACTGATGTACCGTTTCTTTGTTTTCCACTGACATTTGTGGAGGCTTATGGAGATCTTCTGCCTACAAGGAAACACAGAAATAAAAAGCTCGAAACATGTTTTCCACTGAAATTAGCATAATGTATCAGTTGACTAAATAAATCATGAAGAACGATGGTAAAGAAGAAAATCTACATTGAGAGACTGTTAAATCTCTACATGTTTTGGAAGGTGAACATATATTTGCACATGTTGTAGGTAGTTTATTTCATAAGGAGCATATCAAAGGTTTCTTGAAATGTTCAATGGAGTCTAAAGAAATCAGTGGAAAACCTGTAGGAATGGGGAATATGAGGTTTAACTGTTCTTAAAAAGGTGCAAACTGGCCAAGCCCCCTTTACTGTGTGATGACTGTGTGGAGGGACATCAGTCTGGAGAACAGAAGGTTTAGGTTTTGAGAACAGTGTTCAGTAAATACTCCTCTGCAGCCTGTCATTCCCTCAAAAGGGACGGAAATAGAAATACTTACGATGTCATTAGAAGAATGTTTGACTTTGAAATGGATCTCAGTTAAAGAAGACTTGGGTTAACCAGGAGGTAAGGTTTGCCTTAGCAATGGTGTAAGGAAAAGCCAACGTGGCTCACAAATTGTTTTCCCTGTAACCTTTAAGATCCGTTGCATTGCGTTACATGAAATACTTCATTGGCTTTCCCTGCCCTTGGAAAGCATCAAGTGCTCCATCACACTTAAATAACTGTTACCATTGTCAGTAACAAACATTTGAAGAGCTCAGGGGAAAAATGCCATTGGGAACCCTTAGGGGGCATTCTGTGGGATGGAGGAGGTGGAAAAAAAATAGGGCTATTTTTATTTCAGCTTGCACTGAGGATTTTGCTAAAATAAGTGGTTTTTTGCAAAGTGCATTGTCTTTGCTTACCTCAACCAAACAACAATACACAGTCTTTTATCAGAGATACAGAGATTTTAAAGTGGAAAAGTTAAAAGAAGGAATATTTTTGCCTAAATAAGAAAACAAAAAGGATCTAGTAACCCTCTGTGTCTGTGCAGGACTTATGCATATCTGCAATTGCAATGTTTTTACTGACAGTAAATTTTGGTGATAACTTCTTATGGTGTCATACAAAGGCTCTTTTAGCTAATGCTGCATCCTGCATTGGATCTGTGAGAAAGTGGCACGTTCCAGCAAGGACCGCTCCAGCAGTCACTGAGGAGACACCTTTTATCACCACTTCCTGACCTGGAAGATCCCACAGGAAAACATCTATTACTGCCAAGTTCTAATGGAATCAGGGAGAAATTGAAACAAGATTGGTCTGCCCTCTCCTGCTGTTTTTATCCTCCTGTTTCATGGTGATTTCCAATTAGGGTCAAGTCCTGATAGGAAACTGCAGAACTGCACCCAAACCACTACAACTCTTGTTCTTGGTGTGGGGGCACATGTGATTCCTTTGACACTGGCAGGAGGTGACCTGCGTTTCCTTGGGATAATGGTGGCTGGTGAAAGAACAAAAATGGGCTGGTGATCCCAAACACCCAATTTCTCTTATGCTCAGGAATATTGCTAAAGGGCTGCACTGGGTGCAGATCATTACTGCCCAAAGGAGCTGGGCTTCAAACTGTTGCTCTCTGCCTTTGGCATAAAGTGAGGGACAACTGAAGCTTTAGGGATAATTCCTGGGCCCAAGAACAAAGCACACTTCAAAACTATGACAGAAAGGCATCAGAAACACTGCTGAACTGTCTGGGATTCTGGCTGTCTCTCCCCTCGGTAACCTAGTTTAATTATGCTCTTGTAATTGGTGTCTCTGGAGCTTGAACCTGACACCTTTGGGTTTAAATTTCAGTCCTCTCAGTCATCTGAAATCCTCTTAAAGGAGAAATCACATAAGTTTCCCACCACCAGAAAACAGCCAGGCTGGTTTATGTAGATTTTGTGCTTGGTTATCTAACAGTGTGAGGTAAGGACTGAGGAGCAGAGACCTTTGTTCCCCTATCTGCTGGTGGCACCTCCTTTTGCTCTGTCACAGGTCTGACTGTCCCTGCCTCTAACGTGTGGTGAGGTCTGTAAATACCATAGGTTGGGGCAGGAGCACAGGCTGGCTGTTGGTTTTATACCTCTGAAGGTGCCAGTGTGTCACCTAAATTGTTGCCTCAACCTGACTCTAGTGTAAGGTATTTTCTTCCTACAAGTGATCGCTACTTTGTGGCTTCAGGCAGTGGATGTGCAAAGCAAATGTGGGAGATGTGTTGACAGTGCCATCACTATTGCTGTAATTCTGCATCTATGGACGATGGCGTGGTTTTGCTCTGTGGAGAAAATGAATGGAAAATGTGAAGTGATGAGAATGTTTAAAAAGGGCAGTGAGGAAAAGAAATATATATGTGCTCTGACTTGCCATTTGAAAACTTCCAGGGGTTCTTCATTGCCAAAGAGTTTTGTACAGATGGTATTTTAGGAGTAGTAAAGGCCCTCACCAGGTAAGAGAGATCCATCCTCTGTCCTCCTCTGCAAGGCAGAGTCAAGCTCTGAAGAGACATCTCGTGTTCTGTGTCTGTATAGTGTCTACCAGGGACACCCTGGCCCAAAGTGCTATAAAACCACCCAATAATCATAGATTTGTCATTCAAAGCACATGCAGATTTAGAGGCCAGTTGACAAGTGAATGAAAATTTCCTGATGTCCACTGGAAGCAGGGACTAAGTTGATACTTGCCATCATGTGCATCCTGAAGTCTGACTGTGTTAATGGGAGATCTAATATGCACTTAGATGTATAGTTCAGCTCTCAAGTCCACCTTCAACAGAGAAACTATCTTATCAAAGGCAGAACTAAGAGAAAGACAAATTGCCCACTAAAAAGAAAGTCTATATGATTATTAGAAAGGAAAAGCTTTAAACCAGAAGTGTTCTGTAATCTAGGGCATCTTTATCTGTAATAAGCCACAACATTCAACCAAAGGTAGACAAAACTGTTGTACCCATTGTACCCAGTCATTATTGATGTACGTTACATACAGCTCCATTCGAGCTCATGTTACACAGGACTATTGAAAGGGAACTTAATTGGCAAAAGCAAGGGAAAGAAAGCTGGTAATGCACACTAAAGTCTCCTGTTTTTTACAGATTCAGGCACAAAGGATGAAACTCAGATGCTACATGAGTGGTTTGAGCTGGTCCTGGAGAAGAATAAGTTAATGCGTTATGAGTCTGAGCTCCTGATTATGTAAGTAAAGACAAGCATTAGTATTAAAGATGGGGAGGGGAGAGGGGAAAAAATGTACTCACAATACACCTCAACAACTTGCTATGTGCTGCAGTCTGAGATAGTTGTGGAATAAACATACCCAGAGTAGCTACAATCTGTTTTGAACACAGATTTGTAGCTGAGCCCTTCTCATCCTTCCCTCTTTCAGTGGTTCAATTATCTCAGTCCTATATGATGCTCTGAACCAACACAGCATACAGATGTCTTTACATCATGTGGGTCTAACACTGGGGCACTTTCTTCTGTGGAAGAAAAGTAGTCTGACAAGTTAATCTCAGTTTTTACTGGACATAGGAAAAAAAGATCTAGGAATTCACTACAGCAGTGAAACAAGCAGATAAATCCCACCTCAGATGCCACTGTTGTGGTTGATGGAAACAATATTTGCTGTAGCTCCCTCACCTCGCCTTCTTGGAAACACACCCAAGAGACAGGCGGAGGTGGCTCTCAGAGATTTTCTCCGCTATTTGTGGGCAATGTGGGAAGGCAATGAGAGCTGCAGCAGTCATTGCTCAGCCCTGGATTTCACACCAGTGTGGGCTGCTTGCCGCTGTTTATCAGTTTCTCCCCATCTGTGCTCATGCTGCCAGGACCAAACCTCTTCTTGCCTCTTCAATTGCCATTCGGTGTTTTGGTAACAATGCTTCCGGCTCATGCTGCCTGCAAAGCAGAGTTAAAAAAGCAAAAACAGGCAGGTTTTACCACCACAGGACAGAAAAAGTTGCTGTCTGGATGTGTGCATGTGTGTTAATTCCTTTGCCTTGGGACCTGTTCCTGTGCAGAGGGCCTGGCAGGGCCCTTTTTGTTTGGGAATGTTCAGCTCTATCCAGAATTACACTGTGGGTGACACCAACAAAGCACAGAATGTTAAAAGCCTTGAGTGTTGCACTGTATGAGGGAGCTGAATCTGACACATAATGCAAAAGGTGGTAGCGGTACTTCTGCTGTGGAGATGTTGGCATAGGCAAACCTTTTAGCCCTGACTGGCCATGAGGAGAAAATACGGGATAAGCAGAACACAGAATCTCTTGGCTGAAATAACACATATGTTGTTATTGAAAAAAACCCTTATTCTTTAACATACTTTTTGCTGTACCTAGAGCCCAAGAGCTAGAACTGGAGGACCACCAAAGCAGGTTGGAACAGAAGCTGAGGGAGAAAATG
This sequence comes from Pachyramphus minor, assembly GCA_013397135.1. Lineage (NCBI taxonomy): Eukaryota > Metazoa > Chordata > Aves > Passeriformes > Tyrannidae > Pachyramphus > Pachyramphus minor. Next base: position 115,225 of record VYXB01004642.1, read on the forward strand.
GCCATTGATGGTAAGTCAAAGGGGACAGTGTTCTCCAGTCCACAGTGACAGACCATGCCTGTGTGCACCCTCTTTGCTCCGAAAAGGACCAGGATGGCTCAGGCTCCTGTGCTCTCTGTGAGTGCAGCTCAGCCAGCAAAATGTGACCTGTGAGATCTTCTCATCTGACTCCCGGTGAAGACAGCTGAGCTGACCTGCCCAGCTCTGCACTGAACTCCATCAGAAGCACTGCACATGTAATTATGCTAATTGAGCTCCCCAGGTGTTAATGTCCAGCTCACGTGCGATGATGAGCAGCAATGGAAAGTAACTTCTTCAGCCACCTAAATAAAGAGGTTATCTGCTTTTGTGTAGCATTGCTGGCTGCCAGAGCATTCTGGAATTGCTTTTAGGTACTTGGGGTTACAGTTTGGCCTTGTCCTTTCCTTTGGTCTTTGAAAAAGGGGCATGTGGAAGAGGAATCAAGGGGCAAGAGGGGTTCCAGAGCACTGAATACTCCAAAATATCCTGTTGTGTTTAGGCATGTGATTGTAAGTGAAGGCAGTTGTCAATACATTTTCTGAAAAATACTTCCTATTTTCTTACAGGTACTACATTTTATTTTGGGCTTTTTACCTTATAAAATAAATTTAAGCTCCACCTTAATTGTTTTTATAAACAAGCAGCACTTTTCCTATCCAGTCCAAATTTTGTTAAAAGGTCTACTCTAGACTTTAGGAGCCTTAACAGTCAACTTCAAATGGCCCAAATACAGGAGGAAATTTCCCTGCACTGTACCTTGAAAAGTATTAACTGCTATTGACTTCATTTGTCATTGACTGTAATATCAATTCAACGGTGCTCTAACAGTTAAAATGCAAACAATGATCTGGATTTTAATCACTTTTTTGTGATCTTTTAGACAACCTTAAAGATGAGGTGGATCTGAATGAGGAGGATGAAATTTTTACTGAGATGATGAAAGTGGTTGAAGAAAGAGACAAACTTGTGCGTACCTTAGAGGAGCAGAGAGTGAAAGAAAAAGCAGAAGACCAGCACTTTGAAAGCCTTATATTATCCAGAGGCTACCAGCTGAGCAGGATTTAAACAGCCACATGCAAAAAAACATCATTTCAGCAATATTCCTAATCATGGAGATACAGTCTTCTGAAAAATGAAGGAATTCAAATTTAAAATCGGCTTATTTGGGAAACATGTCATTTTGTTATCAAAAGCATTTAAGCAGTTCTTTTGCTCATACTGGAGTGAGTCATTTCCCTGGCAGCTTAAAGGTTCACTGTAATACAGGTCTGGAGTGAATTTGCCTGTCTGATGGGCATCAGGGTCTGTGAAAGGGAAATCAGAGCTCTATTATTCTCTTGGAATTTTATTTTACTGCTGAGAGAAGAGTTTCTGAGGAACACGATGACATCACTTGGTATTTTTGAGACAGCATTACTGTCCATCTGTTTGTCTGAATCTGTATGTGGTTTTGTTAATATTTTGGCACAGCCAAGCCATGGTCAGCTATGCAAAAGTCAGAAAACAAGCATCTCATATAAAAAGAGGATTAGTTTTTATTTCTGGTGGAGGAAGAGTCATTTGACTAATGACTACATATAAGCACTCACTAAAACTACTGTAAATGCAATGTCAGAAATTAATTTTTCAGGTATTTGTAAGTTTTATTGCACTGTGTATATTTGAACAAGAAGTTGAAGTGATATTAAATCCCTACATTTTGTAAAATGGTAAGGGATTATCAAAGGGGTGACTACCCTTAAAGCTGTTACATGCTCAAAAAAGTTTCTGTATGTCAGAGATTAAGGTCTTTAAAATACAATAAAAGATCATTTAAAAATAGTAATCCAGACCCAACTGATATTTATAGGGTAGCCTTTACTATGGTAGACTTTACAATTGCTTGATAAAACACATCATAAGCAGTACCATAGGGTGTGATGAGTGGTATAGCAGTTAAAGATCTCCCTGAGAATAATTCCTGAAAAGCACTGCAAAAAATGTTGAGTTTGTAACATCAACATTTGACAGAACTTATTGTGGCTATATTTAAACTTCATTTATCCTCCTACTTAAGAATATATGCACATTTTTAGCTTAAAGGAACTATCTCCTGTCTTGTTTTATACATGCATTTGTAGATATTGACAAAACAGATGTGCAGAAATTCTCCTAATTTAAGTGCTTTTCTTAAATATGAGGTAATTCTGCAATTTAAGATTGGTAATATTCCCAACTGTATGTATGATGCACTAGATTTTCAAACTGAAAAAAGAAAAAAAAACAAAACAGGGAAACTGAAAGACTGTTTATTTTTGAATGTGATTTTACCTCATGCTCTGAGAAGATTTGATGTTCTCATTATTTCATGAATGGTGCTAATGTGCAGCATTTGCCTATGGTACAGCCAAAGCTAGAAGCCTTCCTGTCACAAAAAGTTTAAACTGAAAAACCTCTTGGTAAGTGCTTGTAAGGTAATGGACACACTGCATCCTGTCACAACAACTTATTATCTTCAGAGGTTTTTTTGCTGTATTAAAGAAATTTGTAATACCCATTCTAAATATAAAAGCGAGTTCTTACTATTGGCCACAGGTAAATAATATACCTGTGTTGGTGCAAGGACTATGGTGTTGTTCTGCACTATTTATGTACTCATATTTGTTTGACTGTTTAAAGAGGATAAGTGTCTGGTTACATTTTACAGTTTGGATGTTGTCTCTGATTTTGGTCGAAAAATGTGTATTTCTAACAGCTGGGTATAGTAAAAGCTGTGCATTGTAAAGTAGACAGCCTTATCAGTTTGGTAAATAATTAGCAATGAAATATGAATTCAGATTTTAAACAAGGTTCTCAGTTACCACAACTTGAAGGGATACCCTTAAAACATAGCAGGCAGGGCTTTAAAAGTATCATTTGTCTTCCATCACAGTGGAAAGACAGAGGAGAAACCTTGAATATGTTCCAAAATTACCAATTTTTTCCCCTGACATTCATAGGTAAAGCATACCTGTTCTTCAGATGACATTTTTATTGAGATGAGTGTACAATGATTGATTTTTTTAAACTAAGTCTATTACTCAAGATTGACACGAAGTAGGAGAGGGAGAGCAGCAATAAATATTTTGGTTTTCTCTGTTGAAATCTGCTGATATTTTCACTTATGTGGAGAAGAGTTCTGGGTTTTGTCACTGTTGCTAGAAGCCTCGTGTAATCCCATAGAACAAGACAGTCTAGAACATCTATCACAACTTTCTGAAGAAAAACAGAGAGTCATAATATTTTCAAGGTATTTTTAAAAAGTGAGATTTCAGTTTACAGGAGATACCTGTTCCGCTATGAAGCCAAATGCAAAAGGGTGTTTTCCTTTAGCTCCAAAATTTTGCATTCCTGAGAGTATTAGAGAAAACAGAAGCTGAGGGCCATCAGCACTTTAGGGACTTCAAAAATATTCTTTGCTAAAAAAATACTTTTTCTGGATGCCATGTGGTTGTAATACATGCTGCACCCAAAACCACGTGTCTGCTCTTGGGTGGAAAAACCTGTCAGGCTACTGTAACCCTGCCTGATATTAAGTACCTCACGAGATTAGATCCAAAAATAAACTGTGCAAGTGGTTTAGAAAATAATAGACTCTTAATTAAGTCATTTAAAGCAGGTCTTTGTGTATTGTGAGAGTAGAGAAGGAGGTAAAAATAACAGGGAATCTATATGCACTGTTCACAGGTCAATTTGATATGGTTGGCTTGTATTAGAAATGTATTTAAACACTGGTTTGGTTATGAGTCTTCTTGCTGCTCAATCTTTTCTGTGAATTGGCTCACTAATTTATAATTGATTTGTTCATTTTTAAGTTCTTGGCACTGTCATTTTGTGGTATGATGTGATGTGCTGGAATGTACTGAATGTGTCTAAATGGACTGGATGTGAGCAATTTTCTATTTAAAAAAATAAAATTGTATCTCACTCTTTGAAGTCTCAAAATCATTTCCATAGCAACTTCTCTCCACTGATACCTGCGGTGTAATAATGTGTGATGACGAAAGATCTATAGGTAAAAAATTATCAGTGTCTTAATTCTTCTACTGGTAAGTAAATTGCACTTCCTTGAAATGCACAGCTTAATTTTGTAGTTTATAAATAATGACAGTCTTACACCAATTAGTGGGCATTCAACTCTCTTTTTAACACAAGAGTTTACAAACCCCATGAGATTAACAACTTCCACTCATGTTACATAGGAATTCACTAGCTAATTTCCTTAGGCAATTATATAAATTATATAATGATATAAAAATTATAACAGCTTCTTGCAGACTCAAAAAGAAAGTGTCTCTGAATGGATCAAATGGTGATGAAAAACCTTAAGCATAATTTTGCAAATTCCACTAATTTTACCTCTATCAGGTCATCTCATTTTGTTATTTTCTACCAGTGGGAGAGCCTTACAGAGCAAGACAATGTGCTGCTCAAAGGACAGAAGTGGATAAGCAAGACTTGGGCTTACATTAGTGCCAGCACCATTGTCCTCTGCTTAATGACTCTGAACTGATTGATAGTTCTCTCCTCCTCAGAGGACAGATGGACAGCAGCTTCTCTTCAGAGGTCAAGGTAATTTCTGGTATCTTTGAACCGAATTTTTCCCTCTCCTAACATATCCTTTCCCTTCTATCTTGTGTGCCTCTGAGGTGGTGACTTTTCTTGTAATACCACATAAGTTCTCAGGACTGCATAGGAATTAACCTGCCTGCTGGGTTTACTGGAAGTAAATACATCAAACACCCATGCTGAAAGCCTTGCAGACACATTGGCTTCTCAGCCAGCTGCTCAATAGCTGGAGGATTTTTCTGGCCCAGGAGCAGGATAGAAATGCTCCCATAGGAATTACTGAGCTTCTCCTAATCACGGCACACACCCCCTCCTTGTCCCCTCTTCAAAAGACCAGAGATCTAAAGAATCACAGTTGGTGGACATGGTTTAGTGGTGGACTTGGCAGTGCTGGGTTAATGGTTGGACTCGATGATCTTAAAGGTCTTTTTGAACCTAAACAATTCTGTGATTATAAAAGAAGTTTGAGAAAATGACTTTGTAAACTATTTGAATCAAGACCTATCCATTTGCCCCAAGCTGAAGGGACACTTCCCTGATTTTTAGTGTATTTGACCAGGTTTCTCTGGGCACAGGAAACAAATCTAGAAGTTTTGTGCTTTGAAACTTCTGCTTTTTAGCCCAAGGCATATCTGATTTCAACTAAGATTTTCATGTTAGTTTAATAGTGGGTTTTTTGTTGTTTTTTTTTTTTTCCCCCCCAGAAAGATATACTCTTGTTTTCATTCTTGCTTCAGTAAGTAACAGGTTGTGGCCTAGAAGATTGGAGATTCTACATATCTTTTAAGACTTTGCTACTGTTAAGATCTAAAGCTGTCCCTGCTGGGTTTTGTGTGGTCCATACATTTTGGCATCATTTAGCACAATGGGTTTGCCATGGTAGCATGCAAATACTATCCTTACTGTTTTCATGGCAGCCACATCTCATGAACCTAGGTCCTGGCAAATATTTTGTGATGAGCAAGGAAGGTATTTGCTGGATTTCACCTAAGTCTTTTTGCCTGATATTTATGAACAAATTATGGTTTCTTCTTGTTGCTTCTAAAGAAATACAAAAAGAAACCTGATGGCCCTGCACCCCAGCAATGTGTTTGCTGGAATATTCGTGTAACTCAGCTGTACAAAATTACAGGCCCAAGTGAAGGGCACAAGTAAAGCTTACTAAGAAAAAAGTTGTAGTATTCTTTTTTCTAAGACTATCTCAAGAAGGCCGGTTGTAAGTGCAAGTCAACTTACCCAATTTTTTATAAATAACTGATTGATCAAACAACATGCCACCAGAAGAATTAAATACCAGGATGATGTTCTCATTTTACCAAAAAGCTTAAACCCCATTTTCTTTCCATTGAAACTTTCAAACTATTAATCTCTGTGATTGTATGCAACATGTTATCTTTTGTCTTTCATGTACTTTTTTCCTCATCACATCTTAGTCTGTCTTTTTTGCTCCTTGATTTTCAACAAAGAATACATTGTAGTTTTTAAGAATCTGGTCAGAAGTACTCTGCAACTTGTATGAAACTATATTTTTTTGTTATATTACTTAAAGAGAAGAATCTTATCTCAAGTTAGAAATTGAGTAGAAAGCGTAGTTCTCTTTTAAATTCAAGCATGAGCATATGCTCAATTTTAAATTCAGTTTGTGAGCTGGAAACAAATTTATCCTCAAGTGTGAGTTTTAGATGACGGTGGCAGTGAAAATTTGAAGCTCCTCTACCCTGCTACTGATGCTTTCTGCTGTTACAATGTAGTCACATCGAGATGATCAGTCAACCCTGGGCTTGTCTCACAGGATCTGAAGTCAAATGCAGCAAAGCCCTTTGGAATGTGTAAACTTTCATGTGTGGGTATGGAACACAGACTTGGATGTACAATTGCCACCCAGGTGTGGCTGTGCCTCAGCCTGCTCCCCGTGCTGCCTCTCTCAGCACTGTGCAGAGATGGCCACTGCCCAGCCACGTGAAGAAGAGTGGGGCTGCCTGGTGAAATCAAAACCACGTTCCTGCAGGGCAGGGCTGAAGGCAGCTCCTGCTTCCCAGCCTCCTGGAGCGTCAGTGTCACTACACCGGAGGGAGTGGGTGCCTGGCACGTCTCCTTTGTGGACGTGTGCAGGAGCACTTGTCTCCAGGTATTTTGGGACACCCTTGGGAAAACCCCAATCAGGAAATAGATATCAAACATTTGCAAAGTAACTGTATAGAAGCACCTTATTTTCTAAGCAGGCTGCTTTACTGTGCCATTAACTATCAGGGTGGGGTGGGCATGTTCAGCAGTTCAACACACAGAGTAGGCAGGTCAGCAGAAGGCTGACTGTAAATACCTGGGAAAATAAAAAGGGTGGACATTGATCTAGTTCTCCTCTTCCTGAAGTTAGCAAAGGGTGTTACTGTAGGCCATCACAGCAGTGGCAGTAAGTTGATAAAGCGCTTTTAAATGTTCCACTTCCATTAACTTTACATGATCGAATGGCCAAAAGGCTAGAGCAGACATACATCCGGGAGAAAAGTGTTAGGAGAACACTGTAAGACAAGAGAATGGTATTGCACAGCCTTAACCAGCCTGGCTGATCTTTCTTACCAGCCTAGGCTGTGGTTGGGATATTACCTACCCTGCCTCTTCTGTTTCATTCAGAAAGTAAACCTCTGCTCCTGATTGTTCTGAGTTTTGTTATAAAAGAAATAAAAAACAGCTGTGCATGGACAGCTATGAAGGTGAATAAGAATTATCTGAAGTATGGAGAGGGGAGAGGATTTAGCCTTCTTTTATTGCCTGGCAAAAGTGCGTGTGTGATCAGGATACAATTAATTTGATCTAATGTTTGGCTCATCTGCAGGAACAAGGCGCTGACAGGGAGCATGGTGAGAGCTCTCATGGTCTGCTCTGGATTTTATATGCCAGGTGCAGCAGGGCCAGCCTGAACAGCAGCCTGCTGGCTGCTGTGTGCTGTGCTGGGATCATGGAGCGTGTTCGTGGAAGTATTCAGTTGTCAAATAAAGAGCAGAGAAAAACTCATTCCTGTATCTGCCATAACTTAGACGTTGTGCATATCTATAAGGCCTTTGTGCTGAATGCAATATTAATTTAAGGCCATGTGTCCATATATATTCTCAGATCAAAAAAGAAAAAAAAAAGGTAGCATATGCAGTTCTAAATTTAAGATAATAAATATTAAATTTAAGAAAAAAATGGCATAACTATTCTCAAAGAGAAACATCACAATTGGAAAACACAGCAGTAATGTTATACACAAAGAACTACAAATAAATCCTGAAAGAAACCCATTTTAAAAAAAAACAACAAACAACCAAAACAGAACAGTAAACTTAAGTCTGCCTGTTGCTTTCGCAGTATTAGTTAAAGCCCACTGTATTTCTGTTTCTAAATCTGATAAAATTGATTTTAAACAGTAAATGTCATTTAACTTTTTTCCCCCTGTGATGTGAAACTCCCAAAGTTCATGAAGCTATTAAATGCGTAATATTGTATTTATCATTAATTTACATAAGCTTGAGTGTAGTGAAATAAGAAAGATGTTGGGTCTTTTCAACTGTTCTGTGAGAGACTTGGTAAACATATGTTGAATTCTGACTACCCTGTGCTGCACAACCCAGCACCCGTTACTATTCATGAGGTACTGGCTTGTTCTTTCTGTCTTTAACACAAACATGAGGGTACAAAGGCAAGCACACTTGTGCTTCCAAAATGCTCTCTCTGCTGTTGTGCCTACAAAATATTGACATCTATGTATAGTTAAGCTCCAAATAGAGATTTAGTTGGGTCATTGCTTTGCTTGTAAATGGCACAGATTCACAGGCATATAAAAAAGGGTTTGATGTGTTTATTTCTCCTTCTTTTGAAATCACCTTTTATTATGTTCTTAAAAATTATTCAGAACTGTTCATCTCCATACACTATGTGAGCAGTGCTTCTGTAAAAAGAGAGTAATGTGTGAAATTCAGACCTAAATTCTATAGACAGCAACTCTGAGACACAATAGGTGCTGTGAACCAGAGAGAAAATGTAAGGAAAGGATTGTGCTAATGGCTTGGGCTCACTCCTTCTTATAACTGATGGCAGTAGGGATGAATAAAGTTTTTCTCCAGGGCATATACTAACTGCATGCAACAAATAGGCATTGATGTGTTCCCCTCATCAGCTAACCAACGTTACTGGCTTGTAAAAACACAACAATTATTAGCCGATTTAGAAATATCCTCATGGTAATTTCATTTCACTTATGATGCCTAATGGATAGCTAGATATTTGCATGAAGTGTGTGTGGCTTTTTGCCTGAATTGTTAATCAAGTGATTAAGTGGTAAGTGAAAGTAGTGCATCCAGATGACATTAATGCTGTTGCAGTCCTGGGTGCCTCCTGAACCAGGCACAGCAAATAATCCGTTTTAAACATACTTCTGTCTTAAGCTACTCATCTGCAAATCAAAGCAGAGTTCCCATTGTGTTAAGTCACCTTTCCTTCCCACAGGCTTTTTGTACTGGTCTGACTACAGCAGTTGTTTTCTTTTGTAGAAGTGGATGTGATGATGCCCACTGTCTCTCACCACAGACATAGACCAAACCTACAGGCAGAGGAGCTGCATTGCAAAATGGGCTCAAGACTGAAATGTATTTAGCAAGGCTGAACTCTAACTTGCACTAAACTATTTAGTGACAATTTATTACTTCATGAGTTCCTTTCTGTGTCCTGATCCAGGGCCCCCAACACAAGACAGGTGTGAATCTGTTGGAGCATGTCCAGAGGAGGCCATCAAGATGCTCAGGGGGCCAGAGCACCTCTCCTATGAAGACAGGCTGAGGGAGTTGGGGCCTTTCAGCCTGGATAAGAGAAAGCTCTGGAGAGACCTTCTAGCAGCCTTCCAGTACCTAAAAGGGGTTACAGGAGAACTGGAGAGAGAGTTTTTGCAAGAGTAGGCAGTGATAGGACAAGGGTGAATGGCCTTAAGCTGAAGGAGTGTAGATTTAATTGGATATTAGGAAGAAATAGGGGGTGACGCACTAGAACAGGTTGTCCAGAGAAGCTCTGGATGCTCCATCCCTGGAAGTGTTCAAGACCAGGGTGGATGGGGCTTTGAACAATCTGGCCTAGTGAAAGATGTCCCTGCCCATGGCAGGGTGTTGGAACTAGATGGTCTTTAAGGTCCCTTCCAACTCAGACCATTATTCTGTGATTCTCTTGGTGCAGAGTGTAGCTATGACCCTGCCATCCTTCAGAGCCTTCACCAGAATAGTTGTGGGTGAACTGAACTGTCTGAGCCTTGGCACTCTGTCCATACCTGCCTTTAACTTTTGGCACCCCACTACACCGGGGCATCTGGCCGCCCAGCCCCAGCCAGTGCCTGGCTCCACTGCAAGGCAGGGCAAGGGCGGAGGACGGACCACGGGGCGAGGCGCTGTCCTGTGCCTCAGGGCACAGCCGGGCCCCCCAAAAAACGCGGTGGGTGCCCCCCCCGCCCCGGGGAGCGGAGCGCGGTTCCCGCACCAGCCGGGGCCCGCAGGGAGCCGTGTGAGGGGAGCGGGC